>JALIZH010011352.1:202500-420848 GCA_030522465.1 Rhipicephalus appendiculatus
GCGTTATTTCATTGCTGCATATATATATATATATATATATATATATATATATATATATATATATATATATATATATATATATATTGTAAAGGAACAGCCAAGACACAACGCCCTTGCTACAGGCCGGCTGTTCTTTATCTGCCTCGTCTTTTTCTTCTTCGCGCTCGCCCCAGCTGCCCGCGCGCCCGAACATCGGTGTATTTCTTTGTCATTACAATATATATATGAGAGAGATGCGTATTTGCTTCTCCAGCATTTTAAATGTTTTCTTAGTTGCGTGATGGCACTGTTACAGCACAAAGTCTGTTAAAAACTGTGATCTAATGAAATGCACAGTTTTTGTTTTCCTTTATACCTTTCATCGTTCACCGCACCTGTCCTGTGAAACGTGCCCACTTGCCATTGTGGAGGAAACAATTAAGGGGAGATGCCAGTCGAAAAATGCGTTTTTTTTCCAAAATTACACATTTTTCGTTTTTATTTGCTTTCGCAAGTTTAGTTTCTCTACTTTCACGACAAAAAACTGAAGATGGTAATTAAACTCCAAGTAGGTTAAAATCGCTTTTAAAAAGCACAAGGTGGCTACTAAAAAACTAAAAAGTGCTCGTTTTCTAGAGTCCCCTGGAAATTGTCACCTGGCTGCTTGCCATTGCATTTCGCATGAGGGGTTCACTAAAGCCACATGCTCAAAATAACCATGATTGCCAAGCTCTCATGATGGAATAAATAATCTCAAATAAAATATCTTTGACCGCATAGAGGAGCTTTAACTTATACGTTTAAAATGCATTTTTCTCAAGGTCCATTTTTGGGCAACTTCTTGAGTTTGTACATCATGTTATTGGTACTTCTAATAGCCCGATCGGGGATGAAATTTTGCCCACATAATCCTTAACATGTGAAGGGTGCAAGTATCTCCTTTAAAACTTGATATCGCCTGTATAATTATTACGAGCCTAAAGAATGCAATTATTATGGGCTGAGGATTCTAAGAATTCTCGGATTACAATTTTTTTACCATCAAAATGTTTTATACGCACTTTCTTGATAGTTATTTGCATTCTAGAGTTAATGTGGAGCAGTATTAGCCATTAATGGCTCAGAACCGTAAAAGTTTAGTGGCAGAAAAAGTTTGTCGAAAACGAACTATACTTTACACATTGTCCTGGCACAAAACGAAAGCTGTGCAACTTACTATAAAACTAATTACATATTTGTAATCGGCATAAAAGCCTATATATACAGCAAAAATTTCATTGCCCTAGGCTACAGATTAACGCAACTTTTTTTTCCGAATCGCATCTCCCCTTAAAAGTCTTTTATATAGGGCTACAAAAGTGAACTAACGAAAGTCTATGCAACTCGGGAAACGCAGTACAGCCGCTCCCACAAGTTTACGGAACGCGGGCTGCACTGAAAATGCGAATTTCTGCTCTGTTAGTGCGCGGCGCATCTAACCTAGCAGGTAGCTGCGTAGGTCGCAAGGACTACTACAAGCTGGAACATCTGTTTGGAGGCTACGTTCAAAGACAAAGCGGGAATACATCATTTTCGGATATTTTGTGTTCCGAAAACTTTTGAGGGCGGGGGGTACATTCATTGGGACCCATTCGCAAAAGTGAACGTTGTTTAAGTGGCATTCTAGTACTACCGAAACTTTTCAGTTCGCGCTTAATTCTACTGACATGCCGTTGCTGCATCACACGTTTCCTGAATAGAAGGCGCTCATAATTTTCCTCTCGAGCTGTTCACCTTGAACAATAGTTCCACCAGGATCTATCACGCAACGCAATCACCATATATTTTTGCAATTACTGGAAATAAATCTTACTACGACTTTGGAATGTGAAAGCTTCATCTGGGACAGTTGGTATACTTACGTTTCAATCACTAGATGTGAAGAAGCCATTTAGAAAACACAAATTTATTACTAGAGGTATAAATTATAATGGAAAATAATGCACTAAATTTAAACCTGGCTATATTTTGCTGTGCATTTGCATGCTGCTGTTTTTCCGCTCGTGTTTGGAGATCCAGCTACATAATTGATCGAGCAGAATTCTGTTAGAGCAGAATTCACTACGGACGTCACAATTATATTAGTTTCGAGAAGCTAATTGATCAAAATCTGTTGAAAATGGTGATCGAATCAATTTTTCATGCTGTGTGCGCATGTTTTTTACCCGCTATATTTCGCACTGTTAGAATGAGCTCGCCCGCGGAATCTGCCAGCTTACTATTGAAGAAAACAACAACGAAGAGCACCGTTACGTCCAGCTGACTTACATACATATATGAGCAGTGATCAAGTTTACCTTCTGGTAGTGCACATTCTAACGCAATACCACGTAAGTTTGTCTACCCACCAGATAAATTTATCCACCTCTCCACCTGACGTCCCACTAAAAGTATACTGCTACGCTTTCTTAGAATGTGCAACTCATAACCTTTATCTGCATGAAAACTAAGCAAGCGTTCACACTGATTGTGAGCCTTAATGCGTGGTGCATGTATTAACGCGACAGCGTTAAAGAGCTCGTTTCGCAGAAATTCCGGCGTCGGCGTCGGTGTCGGCGTCGTTGGTTGTGAGCGAAAAATCATCATCTTGACCATCACCGAAAAATCATCTTGTCCGTGACCGAAAAATCGAGAAAGATGCAAATAAAATAAATAATAAAATTTTTGGGTCCGAGTGAGGATCGAACCCGGGTTGTCTGCGTGGCAAGCAGGTGTTCTACCACACAGCCATGCCTCTTTTTTTTTTTCTCTTACATGGTATTTATTACAAATGAGGTTCATGTATACACATAGCGTCCAAAAAACTTAAGGCTTTGGAAATACTGTGAAAATAACTTCCTCTGCTTGGAAATGCAGTGAAAATAACTTCCATGCTTCGCAAACGTAAGCGTCCTTTATATAGGCGTCGCAATATAACATGTAACATCCCAGGAATATTGCGTGGTACAAACGTATGCTGCCATCGGGCGTCAGAACATGTGACTATCAGAACGACTTCTTAGTTTAAAGCCAGCCACCCATTACAAACGGCACACACCTTACTGCGCGTATTCCCTTAACACCACGTAGTGGGTGCATAGCAAGTTCGAAAATATTTCGCACATTTGCCGCGCATAATTTCTCCTGGTTTAAAGCATACTACCCAATACATAGTATGCACTAAGTGATTGAAGTACGCACTAGGGACGGGATATCGCTATCGCGTTCAACTCTTAAAGGCGAAGCTTAAGGGTCCCCCAATTTTTGCTGAGATGAACTGCCGGTGAGCGAAATTATGACATGTTTCTGTGACCGCAAACGAGTGACTAGAACCAGAAGTGACATGGAAATTTCTTTTGGAATATAGAATACTACCTGATGCTACTTGGACCACGCGATGTTTTGCGAATGAGCCCCCATTATACTGCTTCGTTTCCAGAGTTGTATAGACATCCTTTCGCGTGCTTTCTGAGATATTAACTTTTAACGCCGGACGTTTCAACACCGATTATCCCAAAACATTACGCTATTGAGTCACGAGACAACGTAGCTCACATAGACAGTTGTGGTTCTATGGAATACACATTAAATATAGATTTTTTAGATGTGAAGCACCTTATGGCGAAGCTTAATCCGGTGGTGGTGGTGGTGGTGGTTGTGTGCCACGTGCCCACCCTTACTGCGCATGCGCAAACAGTTAAAAAAAAATGAAAATAAAAACCTCCTCTCCCCCTCTCTCTCCTCTAGGGATCCCTCCCCGCGGCAACCACACCCACACTGCGCATGCGCCTCCCTTCCTCTCTCCCCTCTTACACTCTTCCCCTCTCTCCATCCCTGCCCGCGGCGTCTAACTCCCCCCTGCGCATGCGCGTCCCCCCTCTCTCTCCTACGCTCCCCCTCTCTCCTCTACGCATCCCTGCCCACGGCGTTCACTCCCCCCACTGCGCATGCGTGTCACCCCCCTCTCTCTCCTCTCCTACGCTCCTCCCTCTCTCGCCTCGCGACGCCGACGCAGGCAGCGTCTGCTAGCGAGTTTCTTGGTTGAAAAAACCGACTGCTCGCGCTGCACAACCGTTCACTGGCCATCCCGTATATATAGCAATGGATCTTGACCTCCAAGGTGGTGCCGGTGGGAGATTTCTCCTGTGCGTTGTTGAACAATAAAAATTCGCAGCGTGCGCGTTGACTAAAAGCGGAGTGCGGGTCTCTGTGTCCAGTCGGAGTCTTCTGTCTCTCATTGCCCATTAGCAGCGATTGACACGTTTCAGTAGGAAAAACTGCTCCATCACTGCCTGCTTTGCGCCTCCCCAGTTTTCTCTCCTGCGCAACGCTGCGATGAGCGCCAGCGTCAACGCCGCCGCCAGTGTAAGCGTTAGCGCCCGCTGCTTCACATCTACACATGGTTCCCTTTAGCGGGAGATGGTGTAATTTTTGTTGACCTCGTGATACTCACATTTATAAAAGACAAGAAAATGCAAAGCAAACAAAATTTTCAAAGTGCAAGCCACCGTGGTGGTACAGTAGTTACGGTGTTCGACTGCTGACGCGAATGATGTGGGTTCCATCCCGGCTGCGGCGGTGGCATTTTTATGGAGACCAAATGCTTGAGGCCACTGTAAGTGCGCGAGCCTCCTTGATTTAAGTGCTTGTTAAGGAACTTAAGCGGTAGAAATTTTCGTAGTCCTCCACTACGAAGTGCCTGATAACCATACCGTGGTCCTGGGTGCGTCAAACTCCACAAATTATTATTATTAATTAGTATTGCAAAACGCCGGGCTAGCTGAGATCGAAACAACAGCGTGGTAGAAATGAAACTATTCTAGCCAGATCGTACATTTGTGGCGCTTTTCTTCTAAAAAAGCCGAGTCCGCTTTAACTGAAACTGAAAAAAAACGCAGTTGTTTGCTACGGGCAATATTGTCGGGCCAGCTCCAACATTTTTTTTTCGCCAGTGCGCTCATGTCACCAAAATACGTCAAATCTATATTGCGGCTAAAATCTATGTAGCCTACTATCGTCAGCATTCGAGAGTAACATTTGTATTTGACTTTTAGAGATTGTAACATTTCAATTGGGCTTGACTTAGCTCGTAAAATAAGTCTAAATCGCAGCAAATGAACGATACAGCAATATTTCGCAACAACATTAACATCATGCTTGTGCTTCCGTCGGTGCCGCCTTTTGTTGCATTGGCGTAACGACGATAACTCGACTTGTAGAGCGAGTGGTCCTACCAGGAAAAATGCGTACCATTCTGGACTGTCGGCAGCGTTTTGTCGTACGTGGCATCTTGAGGGCCTTCAGAAAAATACTTGGTTGTTTATTTGTTTGTTTATTTGTTAATTTATTTGTTTGTAGCCGGAAAACTGTTCCAGCTCTTCTTCATCTTCTTCTTAGCTCACTTGATTTCACGCCATTTCGGATCACTTCTTCTTCAAGGAATAAAGCGGTGCCCAATATCTTCATTTCAGTATTCTATTTCGTATATACCACCTCGGAGTGAAAGAAGGCCATGATCTCGCGGACGAAATCAACCGTATATGGAAGGAGGGCGCAGTCCCTGAGCAGTGGAAGATTGCGCGGGTCATCCTCATTCCTAAGCCCGGCAAGCCACCGAGCTTGGAAAGCCTACGGCCTATCTCTCTTACATCCTGTGTGGGGAAGGTGGCAGAGCACGTCATCCACAACAGAATCACAGGGTTTATCGAAGAAAAGGAGCTGTTTCCTCACAACATGGTGGGATTTAGGCCCGGTCTTTCAATTCAGGACGCTATGAGGCTCATCAAGACTCAGATACTCGACAGTAACACCCGAGACACGAGGGCCATTCTCGGTCTTGACCTAGAGAAGGCTTTTGATAATATACATCACTCGTTCATTCTCGACTTAATCTCGAACCTAGGCCTGGGCGCGGCCTTCCATGCTTTCGTTCGATCTTTCGATCGGAGGGTCTGGGCAAGATTCAAGGCATCGGACATACTGTTTACGCGGACGACATAACGATCTGGTGTGCTGGAGGCAGCGATGGGCACATTGAATCTGCCCTCTAGGAAGCCATCGACTACACAGAGTCCTTTCTGCAGGACACGGGCCTCAGGTGCTCACCGAGTAAATCAGAGCTGCTTTTGTATAGACCCAGCAGGCGGCGACGAAAGCCAAAAGACTGGAAGCCCCTAGCAGAGAGTGACATCAACCTGCATACGAAGAGTGGGGACACAACCCCTAGGGTCGCGTCGATCCGCATCCTCGGTATGATCGTGGAGTCAACGGGCACCAATAGCCAAACGATCCTCCGGCTCGCAAAAAAGACTGACAGCACCATCGGCCTTATCAGGAGGGTCGCCAACAGGCGCAGTGGTCTTGCAGAAGACAACCTGGTCAGGCTTATCCACGCGTTCTTACTGTGCCCCTTTACCTACGTCGCGGCCATGCATGTCTGGAGGAGGGCTGAGCGGGATAAATTAAACGCCATGATCTGGAGAGGCATCAAGAACGCTCTTGGTATCACGAACTACACGCAGACGGAATGACTCCTCCAGCTGGGAATGCACAATACGCTCGAGGAGATTGCGGATGCACAGGAGAGGGCACAGGTCATCAGACTCTCGGGCACGAAGGCTGGGAGGCGACTCCTGATGGCCATGGGTATCCCGTCGGCCACAGTGGACGACAATTACCAGGGATTGCCAAGAAGACAACGTGAACAAATAATCGTTTCCCCCCATTCCGCGCAATATGCACCCGCTGCGAAACACGGGAAGAAGACGGGCCAGGGCAGCGGCGATCCTCCGCAGTGTAGCAGAGGTCCCTGGGGAGAGCTGTTTTGTCGACGCGGCCAGGTACGGGAACAGCAACAAATACGCAGTGGTCTCGGTCGACCAAGCTGGTTCGGTCATCAACGCCGCATCGATTGAATGTTCCTCCTCGAGCGCTGCCGAGCAGGTGGCCATCGCCGTCGCTCTCCACGCGTTCTTACTGTGCCACTGTGCACCTTTAGTAAACGTTACCGTGCTTAGAGTAACTCTAAGCACGGTAACGTTTACTAAAGGTGCACTATTTCACAAATTTGTGTACTTATAAAATAACAGTTATCTAGTAACCTTTGCAAAATTAACCTTTATTAAAAATGCACAAACTTACTTTTAAGACAGACGTCACAGAAATAACCTTTAGCACCGGTTCACAATATCGAGCGTTCTCACGTAAAAATAGAGGTTACGTTGCACAGTACACGGTATACTGTTCACACAAAACGGCTTGCAGGAGATTTTATACGGCCACCGCTCTGCGCCTTTTCTTTCCTTCGCTCTTCTTTCTTCGACGCATTCCAGGAGGTTACGCTCATCGCATGCATTGATCAGCCAGGTGTGCCGCAGCAACGGAAGCTAGGCTTTACACTCTTTCGGACTTCTTGCTGCGCGTGCCTCGTGGTTTTTTTTCCCGCAATTCCTTGTGAGGTCTTAATAGCCGTCTACATGCAAATTGTAATGCTTAATCTTTTACGTAATTGGATCAAGAGAGGATACTTGTCTGACACACATGGCACAACTCATAATTAAGAATATGTCAATCACCTGGTCTTCGTAATTGCTCGTTCATGGGCAGACCCCATTTGAACGACTCGATGCTTGTGGTGGAAGGTGTGACGTTATGATGCATGCGAGCTCTAAGCCAACTCTAAAGGACATTGTTTTCTGTTTTTTCGTGGGATAACGAAAACGTACATCTCTTGCCAGAGACACCGCAACTGTCGTGCTCTAAGCAGACATGTCCCAGAATTATTCCAAAGCTCCAGCGTGTGTATTCAGACAGGGGCAGGGCCACAAGACATGCTCCGTGAACGTTCTCGTCACTCTGTGTACATATGTGTACACAGCATAATAAAGGAGCAGAAGAAAGTACGAAATATTAGGCGTGCGCACGCTTCTTTTGCTAGGCGACACTTGGCTGGGCCGATCATGCGCGGAGCAACTGTTCCGGAATGTGTCGAAGACAGAAGATCGGAAGAAAAAAGAGGCACATACCCTTTGTTTGACGAAACCTGGGTTGGTGGAGCATAGGTAGAGCGGTTACACTGAATCGAGCCCCCTGCAAATAACGTGTGATCAGAACCGTGCTTCTCAAGTTTACTCATGTGTGCGGCATACCATACCTGCTGGCACGTTGCGCATAAGCAGGACGATGAAACCCAGAGGGCAGCCAAAAAGAGGGTGATTTTCAGTCCTTTACTTTTGTCGCTTGGGCTGTGCGTGGAATGTTTGCATTTCTGTAATGCTACTAACTCACTCAAACCATTAACACATACGTGCAGCATATATAAGAATACACGTGCAACTCCTCCTACTTTCTCCTTTGCTGTGACCCAAATGCACTTTCTTTATTTTGTTCAGGTGATATGCTTTTTAATGGTTCAACAGGCATCTGTGGCACAGTTTGAAAAAGGGAAGCCTTTGCCCACAATATCACACGTAATTGCATTTTAAAAAAAATATCAGTTCTTTTTTTTTTTGCGTGGGTGCAACACACGAAATTGATAGTGATAACAACTTTTGCAATGTAGGGGCATTATTCGAGTTTCCTGAGCATGTGCTGTAGAACACAGCTTGTCAAGGCGTACAAGATCATGTAATAAAACGAAAGGTAAGGTTAAAGAAAAATTTAAAAAAAACCAAATCAAGCATTGTACAAAAATTGATGTGCATAAGGAGTTGTAGGAGAAAAAACGTGAACCATTCTAAAAGAATGCATACTTTATTGCTTTCATACCTTCAAAGCAAAAAGCATCAAAGTTGCGTGATAGTCATCAATACACATAAGTTTATTGATTACTTTTTCAATATTGGTTCAGGGATTGCCTAGCTGATAGAAGGCCACCGGTATTCAAAGCGTTTCTCGTTGCTTTCACCTGTGGTAAGCAAAAATTTACAGAAGAAGGTGGTCAGGACCTGCAGTAAAACCTCTTGATGCACCCACAATCATGTTTCTTCAGACAATATATCAGTTGCTGATTCCGCAATCTCCTCGCTGGACAGTGGATCCTAAAAGAAGAGTACAGTTGTTTTACACTATGGCAACGGTTACTGCCACATGGCGCACAACTGCTGATAACATGCAATGTAAGACATATACTAACCCCAACCCCCCCCAAAAAAAAAGAAAAGAAGGGGGTGCCACTTGACCAATACATAAGCGCTCCTAAAATCTAATATCCTGTGCAATACGTTTATCCGAAAACAAAAATTCTGAACTGAAAAAGTACGTTAATCCCACGTGTAATTTGCTTCTCTTTAGCACAAGAGTCAGCAAACTATAATGTAAGAGACAGTTTCGTCGCAGAAACACGGCACCAGGTGATTAGAAACAAATTGTAAAATGAACCTTTTTCGTAATAGTATCTGAAGTTTCACGTCCCAAAACCACGATTTGATTATGCGAGGCGCCGTAGTGGAGGGCTCCGGAAATTTTGACCATCTGGTGTTCTTTAACGTGCACTGATATCGCAGAGTACACGGGCCTCTACCATTTCGTCGCCATGAAAATGTGACCGCTGCGGCCGGAATCGAACCCGCGACCTTCGAGTCAGCAGCTCAGCACCATACCCACTGCTCCACCACGGCGAACCAAGGTTTTTCAGTGACCATACTTAGCATTTCACATGGAAATTTATTATCCTCGTACCTAATTGTTTTCCTCAAGGCGTATATTCCACGTGGCAGTTCATATTCTGGGCTGCACGGAACGTAAGTCATATCGGCGTCGGGAAGTTTCCAGCTGCCTGGAGATCCTCGCAGCATGCCTTGGGAAGGATGTATGCTGTAAACAGTTTCAACGCAAGACAATGAATATGGCAAAAAAAAAATACATTTGTGCTGTTTACGTACCTTCAAACATTCCGGCTATGACAGTTACATAACATGTATACCGATTCAGCTTTTCTAACCACGATGGCCCGTTGCTTTCATTATAGAACAGAACTAGAACAACAACAAAAATTACCTTATTGTAAGAGAACAGATTCACATCGCCACAGAACCAAGAACATCGAAAGACATACCAACCACACCAACCATGTCCCCCCTTCGGACTCCTACTTTGCACGATTGCTGGCATTCATGCTATCTGAAATATAGTTAAGCCACAGCGTATTGTTTTCTGCGTAACATATCCTTTGCAGCTGCCCCATTTAGATAGCGACGCAGTTCGACGAATAGTCGAGCGCCGCAGAGCAAATACTGCCGATAACAATTAATTGCGTCAAAGACTGACAATTTATGTTTTCTGACACGACCATAGCGGAAGCGTGGGCATGAATTCAAGTCATCTTAATTTTGAACGCCCGTACATTGCGATCTGTATGAGTGCCTAATGGAACGAAGATGACTACGGTACATATTTGTGGTAAGGTTTCAAGTCAAGATCAACGCACAGAAAAAGTTTGACGGAAGCCCGTCTGGTGGGGATGATACATGGTGAAGGCAGAAAACCCGAAACATTGAGCCGACCAAAGCAAAAATTGAACACGCACACTCACGCGCACGCGCATGCTCGCACGGACAGAGAGAGAGAGAAACGCGCGCGCACACATACACACGCTCACACAAACACACTCACCCGCTCATGTACACACACGCACAAGCACCCGCACACATGCACACAAACACGCACTCGAAAACTCACTCGCACGCACGCACGCACGCACGCACGCACGCACGCACACACACACACACACACACACACACACACACACACGCACGCACACACACACACACACACACACACAAACGCGCGGGTACATATATGTAAACACACGCAAACACTCATCCACTCACACACACGCACACCAACACAAACGCGCGCGCAGACATATCCACACAGGTACACACACACACACGAATGCCAGCGCGCATATGCACACACACGCAGACGCACTCACTCTCACACACATACACGCACATACACACACACACGCACGCACACACAAATGCGCGCTCACACATTTACACACACACGCACGCGAAAACAATCATTTCACTCCCCCCCTGACCCACACACACACACATACACACACACAGATATCATCTACCTGCGACCAAGTCGTGACAAAAAACCCAGAGGAGCACGTCAGTGCGCACTCAGAAATCTTCTGGGCAGCGCTGATATGGGGCACTTTGTTGATGCTGGCAACAATATTTCACACCGTGATTGCAGGCTTCATCGAGCAATTTCAAGGTACCGAACACGATGACAGCAAGAAGGGCTAAACTTCTGTCCTTCCTGCTTCACAGATAAACTGGAAAGATAACGAATGATCTTGGTCGGATGTTGGATAATATACGCCCAAACACCCGCATTGCAAGGACAAACGTGATCTGAATTCTGCCAATAACAATGCATTGCATAAAACATGACATCAGTTATTTTTCTGACATGGTCCACCTCTTACAGTAGCGTTAAGCATGAGCGTAAATTCTTGCAAGCACGTGACATAAACACACATACACAAGCAAATAATGCACTGAACACAGAACATTACTTACGTGTAGATCATATTGGCTACTGTCTTCGGCCACCGTAACAACGGATGCAACACGTTCGATAATTGCCAGTCTCAAACAGGCGAAGAATCGGCAATGCAGCTCGTTGCAACGGACGCGCAGCGCACTGAACATGTCCCCGTTGCATTGCCTCGTGGCTGATTTGCGGCGGATCGCGCGTTTGCGAGTGTTTGCTTACTGTGTCACCAGGTACGCGTCACTCGCGTACAAAACACCATTAGGCAACGCACGTCATCAAAACGACGGAGCGTAAAACTTGGTTAAATCGATGAAACAAAGAGCAGCACAAGCGCGACTTCAAACACCACACCAACCGCGTCTCATTCGAATGCCCTTCCCGGCATACACCTCAAGCTGTGCTAAGCCTAAGAGAGATGACGCCGTCCTTCCTTCGATGCGGTTGAAACTGGTTGAAACGGCGCCAGTAGGACGCCACATTTGTGAGTCACGCCATCACCGCGAGCTCACACATCCCTCTATGCGCTCACATTGGAGCGGCCGTCGCATGCTGTTTTGTGAACTTAGCGGCCATATTTTTCTCCTGTGTTGGCAAATTGATGACGGTTAAGCGTGTATGGTGCAATGCTGTGACCTGACGTTTGCTGCACATTACGGCCAGTTAACTTTCGCGAGAAAAAAAAAGACAAAAAAAAAAAACTAAACAGGCAAGACAACAAGAAAATTCGGATAAATTGTATTGCGAGTCTCGGAACATATTTTTCTCGCTCCACGGAATTATTCTTCGATCGCATCGTTATAATTTTTTCGGTTGTTGTGCCCATGTCCGGATTTTATGCTACTTCTTTAATTACGTGTGAAGTGGGCTCACTTTATTGAACTGCAGTTTTAATTCATACCCCACCATCATTTGCAACAGTATCCCGCAATCTAATATCGCTGCTACTCATGTTTTCTTTTCTGCTGTTACCTAATACCCGTTCTGTTTATACATTATCCACTGTTCAATTGCTAAAGCCAACCTTGAACAAGATCGCGATTTGACACATTGACCAATAAACTTCCACTCCATAGTGTAGGTCCCCTGACGGATGAGTCGCTGCGCTTTTATAAGTTACAATCTAGAGGTTACAATGCCCATCGCGGTGCTTTAGCTTTTAAAATGGCACGCTTCTGTCAATGTAACCTTTATGTGAGAGGTAAATGAAGAAAACACAAAGATAAAATTGTTGTAACAGCCATGTAACCTATAAACTATAAGTTACTTGCCGTTTTATGCTGTCCTAAACGTTACCGTGATAAGAGTGTAGCTGTGGCACAAGCTAATAATTCAGCAACTGTGGTCGGGTTCTTCGCCAGTAACATCTGAAATGCATCATCATCAATTCCTTTCGTGATGTGCTTTGTGTTTTCCGTTTCCGTCATGTCAGCGTTGACGCGTCTGCACAAATCGACAACGTCTTCAATATAACTGGTGAATGTTTCACCCATGTCCTGTGCACGCGCGCGCAAACGATGCTCGGCTCGGAGTTTTCTGACGGCGGGGCGGTCGAACAGTGCCGTGATTGCCGTCTTGAAGAGCGACCACGTTCGGACGTCTCCCTCATGGTTCCTGAACCATAGACTAGCAACACCCGCTATGGAGAACGATACGCGCGTTTACTTCTCCGCATGGTTCTACTTGTTTAGAGCGCTCACCCGTTCGTAAGTGGACAGCCAATCTTGAACGTCGCTGTCATCGATTCCGCTGAAGATCGGAGGCTCTCGAAGGAGAACACTGTTAGCGCAGGTGACGGGCCGTGAAGGAAGCGTCTGCTGGTCTGCGTCCGGCATGGGAGATGGTAGCATCCGAGAGCGGAGTTCCAGGATGGTATAGATCAGGGGTCTCAAACACGCGGCCCGCGGGCCGCATGCGGCCCGCCAGGCTCTCGGTTGCGGCCCGCGGCCCTCACATGACTGTCTTTGCCCCTCGTATTTTATTTTATTGTTCATATTAAGTATGTTCCTGAGGTACACAGACCTGACTGGTTTAACGCATTGTTGTGTGAGGCATCCCATGTGTTCACTTTGTTTTCAAATATAACCGTGAAACAAAAATGATATTTTACAATCGGCGTTCAGATTTGAGTCAGTTTCGAGATCGGTATCGACGTGTTTTTGGAATCCATGCACCAAACCTCCTTCAGAAATTACCTGTGTATGATATATGGGGAAAATTTTCTTTCAAATGGCAGCGTTTTCAAGGAAATTGAACCCCCCCCCCCCCCCCCCCCGCTTCTACCTTCTTCACTGCCCCGGCCCTTGCGGAACTAAATTGCGTGACTGCGGCCCGCAGGCTGAGTTGAGTTTGAGACCCCTGGTATAGATCAACGTTACCCAGCACCTCGACCAAATATAAAGGCGATTTCTCGAACTAGAGCTGTTGGCTGGTAGAGCGCAGTTCCGAGCACAGTTTGCTGGCACGAGCCTGTGCTGCACACTCGATGCTGCTGTCCTTGCGCCGATGTACTTCCTCTTCATTACTATATATATATATATATATATATATATATATATATATATATATACATATATATTATGAGGACCCGCTTTATTCAGCCGGCGCTCGAGCTAGATCACACTGATGATGATATGTACAGATGACGAAGATGTACAAGTGATGATGATATGCAAAGAGAATGAAGAGCCATTCACTTGTCGCGCTCACACTAATTCCCTCGCGAGGTGGAAGCGGCCGCCTGGACGCCTGAGAGTATTATGACATGCGTCACGCATAAGGCTTTAAACGAGATACATGCACTATCTCTGTCCGACGGCAACGGTGATCAGATGGAGTGCTAATAGGAAAAACGTGGTAACTAACAGGGGATATCTGTTCGACGACTGTGTACGGCCCAATAAAGCGACTGATGAATTGTCGCATAAGCCGGGGACGCGCAGTGGAGTCCATAAAAGAACTTCGCCTCCAGGGGAAAAGTCACAACACGGCGAGACGAGTCGTAGCGAGACTTTCGAGTGTCCTGGTAGAGGCCGGTGTTAACGCGGGCCAGGTGACGGCAGTGTGCGAAGCGAGATAAAAACTGGTCAGGGGAAGGAGCTTCTGAGGATTCAGGAGCCGAAAGGAACGAGACGTCCAGAGTAAAACTCGGTGAGCGGCCAGACGGAGAAAAGCCGGTAGTGCGTTGTGTAGCCGTATTGTGAGCGAATGTTACAAAGGGCAGGATTGCATCCCAGTTCGTGTGGTCGGGGTGGATGTACATGGCGATTATGTCCGCGAAGGTCCGATGAGAGCGTTCTGTCAATTCGTTGATCTGCGTATGGTGACTAGATGTTGTCTTGTGAATAGTGTTGCAGGCCCGCAGAACTTGGTCAACAAGAGCAGAGAGAGAGACTTTGCCGCGATCGCTGAGGAGAACGCGAGGGGCTCCATGGCGTAAAAAGATGTTGCGCAGAAAGAAATCGGCGACTTCAGTGGCAGGTCCCAGATTTCAGAGAAGCCGTTTCTGCGTAGCGGGTAAGGTGGTCGACGGCCGTGACAATCCAACGATTCCCATTCGATTTTAGAGGAAGAGGGCCGTACAAGTCTATTCCGACGACTTCAAAAGGCAAGACGGGACAAGGAATAGGTTGCATTAAGCCAGCAGGAGCAGTGGTGGGCCGCTTTCGTCGTTGGCAGTGGACGCATGAGGCGACGTACTTGGCAACGACAGAAGAGAGGCCAGGCCAGGAGCAGCGACTTCGTATTTCGTCGTAAGTTTTGTGAAAGCCTAGATGACCGGCAGTTGAATCATCGTGAAAAGCTTGCAAAACTTCACGTTGCAGAGAACGTGGTATGACGGGTACCCACTTGTTTCCATCTACGTGGTAAACATAGCGATATAATGCACCACCATGAAGCTTAAATTGTTTCAGTTGTCGACGGAGTCGGGCGTCTGGAGGAGAAGAGCCGTTCAGGCGTTCAACAATAGTGCGGCAGTATGGGTCGACACGTTGGTGTGAAACGAGGATGGATGGGGTGCCGGATGATAGCCAACTTAGTGCTGCGATTGGAAAGGCGGTGTCGTTTTGGAGTGGCGATGATGAGTTATCTTCGCTGGGCAGAGGGCAGCGTGATAGAGCATCAGCGTCTTGGTGCTTTTTCCCAGGCCTATAGGCGACATCGAAATTGTACTCCTGCAAGCGAAGCACCCAGTGGCCAAGGCGACCCAATAAGTTTTTCAGCGATGAAAGCCAGCACAATGCGTTATGGTCGGTAACGACTGTAAAGTGGCGGCCGTGGAGATATGGGCGAAATTTTTGCACTGCCCAAAGAACAGCAAGGCACTCTTGCTCCGTGATGGTGTAGTTCGTCTCTGCAGCGGTAAGAACACGACTAGCGTAAGCAACGACGCGTTCCCGCGAGATGTTGTCACGCTGCAAGTGTAGCGCACCTAGACCATGACTGCTAGCGTCAGTGTGAAGGATGGTGGGTGCGTCGGGGTCGAAGTGGCACAGTACCGGATCTTATGTAAGGGCTTGCTACAACGGCGTGAATGCACTTTCGCAGTCTTCGGACCAAACGAATGGCGCGTTATTGGCGAGGAGTTGATGGAGCGGGGACGGAAGTTCTGCGAAGCCACGTATGAAGCGCCGGAAGTAAGAAGCAAATCCAAGAAAGCTGCGCAGATCTTTTTGACGTAGTGGACAGGGAAAGTCGAGGACGGCGGCAAGCTTCTCAGGGTCCGGCCAAATCCCTTCTTTGCTGACTAAGTGGCCGAGAACCTTGATTGTCTTGCTTGCGAAGGAAAATTTTTTTGTATCAAGCTGTAGGCCAGACTTTGCAAGGCATGCGAGGACTTCGTCAAGACGTCGCAGATGTTGGGAGAACGTGGATGAAAACACTACTATGTCGTCGAAATAGCAGAGACATGTTTTTCACTTCAGACCGCGCAATACGCTTCCTATCATGCGTTCGAAGGTAGCGGGTGCATTACAAAGTCCAAAAGGCATCACATTAAACTCGTACAGCCCAGCTGGCGTTGAAAAAGCTGTCTTCTCTTTGTCATACTCCGTCATTGGTATTTGCCAGTAGCCTGACCTGAGGTCAAGGCTACAAAAATACTCGGCGCCATGTAACGAATCGAGTGCGTCGTCGATCCGTGGCAGAGGATAAACATCTTTGCGCGTTATTTTGTTTAGCGCGCGGGGATCTAGGCAGAAACGAACTGTTCCATCTTTATTTTGGACTAGGACAACTGGAGATGACCAGGGACTCGAGGAAGGACGTATGATGTTGCTTCGTAGCATGTCTGAGACGTTTTGCTCGATGATCTTTCGTTCTGCCAGAGACACGCGATATGGGCGCCGCTGTATAATACTAGAGCCGTCAGTCTGAATGCTGTGAGTAGCGGCGGTAGTCATCCTGAGGACGGGCGAATTCACGTCGAACAAAGTATGGTGTCGGTTCAACAGGGTGAGCAAATCCTCACTCTGGGCAGGTGTTGGGCTGGTCAGGGCCGATGTTGCCGACAACGGTGTGGAAGAGGCATTGAGTGGCGGTGAGGTTGACTCTGGTAGTTCGTTACTCGGAAGGGCAACAATCGCAACGGGTTGAGTGTCGACCGCGCAAGTGACTGTTGAGCCACAGGGTAGCAGTGAAGATTCGGGCGTTTGATTTATGGCGGTAAGGAAAGCATACCCGTCAGAGAAGCGAATAAGGCCAGGAATAATCACAATGCCTCTACATAAGGTATGGCCGTAAGGTAGAATAAGTACGTCGCCATCCACACTGTCATTGGAGTTAACGCTTAAAATCTCTTCGATGGATGGCCGAAGAGCATAAGCTGACGTGGTGACAAGGCGAATTAGCCCTTCGTATTCAGGCGACGAATAGTCAGTGGCATTCAGATGTATGAGGCGCTGATGACAAGATATGGAAGCGAACGCAGAAGACAAGAAATCCCACCCCAGAATGAGTTCGTGGGTGCACTCACGAAATACCGCTAAGACGATGTGATGACGAATGCCTCTATGCAGACCCGAACCGTACCAGGGCCAGTGGAGAAATGATAGCATTGGTCGCTGCACGGAGATGTGGGCCGCAGTAAGGCGTGGTCACCTTTCGGAGGCGGGAACAAAAAACAGCATGAAGAATCGAAACGGCAACGCCAGTGTCCACGAGAGCCTCCACCCGTACACCTTCTACAAACACTACTATCAAGGTCGATGGTCGCTCTGGGGGGAATTGTTGGCTGTCCGGTGGATGCAGTTTCCCCTCCTAAAACTGCATTGGGGAGTTTTCCGAGTGGGCGTTCGTGGCATGGGAGGCGGATCGCTGAGGCGACACTGAACGGCGACGTGGAGAAGGTGACCTGTGGCGAGAGTCACGTGAATTCACAGGCATACCAGTAGGGTAGGGAGGAGAGGGCGAACGGCGATAGGAAGAGTGGTAGGGCATCCGTTGGTAGGTCGTGTTCGGACGGATGCCCGGGCGTTCCTCGGGAGCGTAGCCGCGTTGCTCGTCGTGTTGGCGCCTTCGAGAAAACCGGGAGATGTAACCGCGATAGCCACAGTAGTAACATATAGGCCGAGAAGTGCGCTGAGGGGCGTAGTAAGGCTGTGCACGCACCGGCGGTGACAACGAAGCCACGGATCCATGGCCTCCTGGTGTAGGCACAGGGACCGTGGTTGCAGCAGAGAGCGCTGCAAATTCGGCGTAGGTTGGCGTCTGGCGCACGCAGGAACTGTTGGAACACGTCAGCCGCGATGCGGAAGCGATCTCCTGCCTAATGACGTCTCGCAAGCCGGTTTGTCCAGAAGGAAGAGTAGTTTCCGGAGCGCAGGAAGAGCAACGCCCGTGAAGCTCCTCACGAACGATGTCCCGAATCAGCGCATGCAAGTCGAGGGCCGCAGGCAGACGAATGTCGGCGGCATCGTAGCACAGGCTAAGAGACTGGAGCTCCTCAAGTATCTGGCAAATGGTGATGACGTCCTGAGTGGTGGCAGGATGTTGCGTGGCGAGGGCGTGAAAGGCGACGGTGTTTATGCCTTTAATAATGTGGCGTATCTGGTCGTTCGGCGACATGGTGGAGTTTACACGCTTGCACAATGCAAGGACATCCTCAATGTACGAGGTGTACGATTCACCCGGTAGCTGTATGCGTTCAGCGAGCTTCTTCTTTGCTGCCTCAGCGCAAACTGTAGGAGCACCGACAATATGACGCAGCTGCTGCGCGAAAATGTCCCAGTCGGGAAGATCTGGTTGGCGGTTCCAGAACCAAGTTTTAGCGACACCAGACAGGTAGAAGGGGACGTTCCGCAACTTCTGAGGGTTGTCCCACCTGTTGAAGTCACTGACAAGGTGGTAGTTCTGGACCCAGTCTTCTACGTCCTCCCCGCGTAGTCCAGAGAACACAGGTGGATCACGCAGACGGTTGTTGGTGAGCAGAGCGGGCGGCGAAGGCTGCACTGTGCTGGCGGCGTCGGACGAGCCAGGAGTTTCTTGAGCGGTCGTGGCAGGGGGTGTGGCGCGACGACCCGAGCGGAGCTCCAGCGAGAACGGGCGAGAGGACTTGGGGATGGAAAAGCACCGTCCACCACTTAGGAGGAACCGCTTTACTCAGCCGGGCTCGAGCTAGATCACACTGATGATGATATGTACAGATGACGAATATGTACAAGTGATGATGATATGTAAAGAGAATGAAGAGCCATTCACTTGTCGCGCTCGCGCTAAATATATATTGTCAGGAAATGAAGGAGCCTGCCTGTATGTGCACCGGACACACAGAACTTTCTTTTCAATAATGTATACGTACAGACGCTTAAGAAGCTTAGCGCATTGCGCAGATGACCAACAAAAGATACAGTGATTGCGCAGAGATAGTCAAGCTGTCACCACGTCACATGCTTGGACAAAAAAAAACAGAAAAAAAAGGCTGTCAGACTTTCAACAATTGACTGATTTCACTGTTGTGCAGTGAAATCGGCGGGACTCTGACGCAAGCATTACCCTGTGTGTGAATATGATACGCTTCGCTAATCTCTCGGGCTCCTTGCTCCCGATACGATTCCGGCACGGTGGACTGCTCAAGAATGGGCTGACAACCAAACGTTTTACAGTGCTTGGCTAAGTGACTGGGCACAGATCCTTTCAGCGAGCATGCGTGCTCTCATAGCTGGTCGTTCAAGCATCGGCCGGTTTGTCCGATGTAGCAACACCGGCACGTCAAAGGAAACTTGTATACTACAGCAAAAACGCATTCAACAAAGTGCTTTCTGTGCTTTTTCTCACACTCTCCTTTCTTTTTGTCGTCCTTGTTCACTTTGCGGCGCAGAGTGGCGAGTTTGTTTCCTGTGTTGAATAAGAAGCGCACTCCAATCTTACTAGCAACCTTCTTCAATCTGTGTGAAACTTCATGGACATATTGCATGACGGCCGTGCTTGCATGAGGCATCTATGCTCTTTGTCGCGTGCCACCCCTCTCCATGCGAAGGTCCCCAAACGCCTTTCAGAAACAGACACCAGCAGGACCCGCGGGAAATCCGCCTGGCTGAGCCGTCGTAATTGTTGCTCGAAACTACCTGGTGTTGGCACGAGCGGGTCAGGCACGCCTTAAGGCAGGACACTGCAGTACCCCTCTTCACGAGTTCAGAGTGCGCAGACGTGAAGGGCAGGATATCTTTCTTCGAACGGTGGTTATACCACTGTCACACTGGCACCCGCGAACTTCGTTAAACTCCGCGGATGTAAAACCGTATGTTAGGAAGTTCGACGGCGACGGAGTTGTGGCAGTGTCACACGGCAATGGCGAGGTTGGAGCAGTTGCCGCGAGGAGCTCAGTCGGCGCTGTTTGATTTTCCCAGAAGTATCCTAATTTCACCTCTAGTTGGTCTTTTGTGAATCTTCGTGAAGTGGTTTTTACAACAAAACATTATTAAAGTAGGTCTGAAGCCAAGAAAAGCATTAAAATTGTTTCAAATGAAAACACATTCGCTAGATGTAGCGATGCTGACAGCCCGGCTGGCCACCTTGTGCCTAACGTGCTTCTTTACAAGATGTACTGATAGTTTTGTAGCCCGTATACAAAATTTCTTGGGTTTCATTGCCTCGTGAGCGCACATCTTCTTCTGTGCCTTCAGTCATGAGCGCCGAAGTGGATGACAGAAGGGGTTCGATATTGCGTAGGTAATGGCGTCGATCGGCTCTATGGATATAGAGGTTTAGGCTGATAGAGCAACTGTGCGCGCTACAAGACACCGTCTCGTTGCGAACAGCGTGACGCGCAACGCGATAGCGTTGTCACTCATTCTTGTCATACCGACACGGGCAAACGCAAACACTGCAACAACAACCGCGCGCACGGACGCAAATATTTTTAAATGGTGGCGCGCCAGGCACGGTGAAAAACAAGGGCATTGGTGTGGAGAGTAGCTGCACTCTGGCGGGCGTATATATATTAAAAAGAAAAAAAAAACGCACGTTATAAATGTGTCAAGCAACAAAAGCACGCTTAATATTGCGAAATTGTATTATTGTTCTCACTGCGGCAATTTAGTGCTCGAAGTTTGTTTCTGACCTACAGACTACTGGGAAAGAGAGTATTTCGTTCCGCCGTTAACGGAGAAAGCCGAACTTCGTTCTCGAAACGCTCCCTTTACCTTCCTTGGCGTAGGGAGGCCGTGTGACACGGTCCGCATCTTCGTTGACATAACGACGAGGAAGTTAAACGAAGTTCGCGGGTGCCCGTGTGACAGGGGTATTATATTGCCAGCACACATGGTCAATGTCCCAAGATAGCACTAGGTCCAACAATCTTATCTTTTTGTCGGAGGCATGCTCAACCGTTAGTGTTAGCGGTTTCATTTCACGCTGAATATGTCAAAAACTGCCTCTGTTGACCACCCACTCGTGTGACTTGCGAAATGCCACGTGATGATAGCTTGCAGTATCTCGACATGTGCTTAAGTTTCAAGGTGGAGCACGTGGGCTGGTAGTATTGCCCTCACTCCGCAAAACCGATCTTGAATTTCGCGTCAGCGCATTCGAAGATTGTAAAGCGTGGAATTCTATTGTCCTGCTTACGTGCGGCATTAGATAAAAGTTGCGTGCACGTGATGAACGATGCCTTTCGGGTGCAATATGGTCGCCTCAAAGCGGCAGGGTATCCGACACACCTCATTGGTTCGGTGTACGAAAAGCTCTTGCGCATTGTTAAAGAGAGACATGATCCTCCTACGCTAAGACTAATGCAGAGAAAGATAGGAGTATGGCTGTTTTTCCGTATACACAATAAGAAATGTTGGGAAGACGTATGGGGTGAGTCATTTTTTCTGCACCTCAGAAGCTTGGGGGGCATCTGCCCCATCGTGCACAGAAGGGCGCGGGGTTCTTTAGCGATAAGTGGGACGTGCGGTAAAAAAATTACACCATCTCCCGCTAAAGGGAACCATGTGTAGATGAGAAGCACCGGGCGCTAACGCTTACACTGGCGGCGGCGTTGGCGCTAGCACTCAGCGCAGCGTTGCGCAGGAGAGAATCCTGGGGATGCGCAAAGCACTCAGTGATGGAGCGGTGTTTCCAACTGGAACATGCCAATCGCTGCTAATGGGCAATGAGAGACAGAAGACTCCGATTGGACACAGAGACCCGCAGTCCACTTTTAGTTAACGCGCACGCTGCGAATTTTTATTGTTCAACAACGCACAGGAGAAATTTCCCACCGGCACTACCTTGCAGGTCAAGATCCAGTGCCTATATTTACGGGGTCGCCAGTGGACCGTTGTGCAGCGCGAGTAGTCGGTTTTTCAATCAAGGAACTCGCTAGCAGACGCTGCCTGCGTCGGCGTTGCGAGGCGAGAGAGGGGGGAGCGTAGGAGAGGAGAAAGAGGGGGAGGGGATGCGCATGTGCAGTGGGGGGTGTGGACGCCGCGGAGAAGGATGCCTAGAGGAGAGAGAGAGGGGAACGTCGAAGAGAAGGTGTGTGGAGAAGGTTTGCACTTGCGCAGTAAGGGTGGTCAGGACGCACACCACCACCACCCCCGGATTGAACTGCGCCATAAGCTGCTTCCCATCTAAAACACGTGAATGCCTTTGTAAGATGCTGTTTAGGTGTGGTGCACCAGATCTCTTTTTCATGTGGTTGCGGGTACATCGGCCAGACCGGTTGATGTATCAACACCCGCCTTCGAGAACATAAAAATTCATTGAATGGAACGCCTTCATCTCATTTGCCTCCCATTGTCAAATATGTAAATGGAAACCTTTGTTCGAAAGCACCATAATCTGTTTCGTCACCCGGATCTGGCGCCGACATGGCTTCCGAAAAGTTAAGCCTAGTATTTCTTCAGGTGATGCAGATGACAGCAATTGCTCGGGATGCCACAGCCTTGTGTCGAGCTCTGCAGGACATTTCTGTGACGCAAGACTTTTAAATGCGAAGCATTTCTTAGCGAACTTCGGCGAGTTTGAGCGTATCTATCATCTATCTATCTATCTATCTATCTATCTATCTATCTATCTATCTATCTATCTATCTATCTATCTATCTATCTATCTATCTATCTATCTATCTATCTATCTATCTATCTATCTAGCCGCCTACGACTTTGTGCTCTCCTGGCCGTATCGTTAATGGGATTTATACCAAATTTTTTATGACATAACATGGCTGTATGACGAACATAAATAGCTGGTCATATTATGAAAATCATGACTAACTTGTCATGAAAATAATGATTTACATGCCACGTTCAGGGCGCGCTCGCGGCCGTTTCGTTAGCTTGATATACACCAAATTTGGGATTGAGTGACATTACTGTATGACGAACATAAATGACAAGTGGTAATATGAAAATCATGATTTCATGAGCGACATGACTTGCATTCCACGCTCATAGCGCGCTCGCGGCCGTTTCGTTAGCTTGAGATACAAGAAATTTAATATGGAGTGACATGACTGTATGACGAACATAAATGACAAGTCGTAATATGGAAATCATGACTTGTCATGTGCGACATGTCTTGCATTCCACGCTCATGGCGCGCTCGCGACCGTTTGGCTAGCTTGATATACACCAAATTTGGTATTGAGTGACATTACTGTATGACGAACATAAATGACAAGTGGTAATATGAAAATCATGACTTCATGAGCGACATGACTTGCATTCCACGCTCATAGCGCGCTCGCGGCCGTTTCGTTAGCTTGAGATACACCAAATTTGGTATTGAGTGACATGACTGTATGACGAACATAAATGACAAGTGGTAATATGGAAATCATGACTTCATGAGTGACATGACTTGCATTCCACGCTCATGGCGCGCTCGCGGCCGTTTCGTTAGCTTGAGATACACGAAATGTGGTATTGAGTGACATGACTCTATGACGAACATAAATGACAAGTGGTAATATGGAAATTATGACATGTCATGAGCGACATGACTTGCTTTCCGCGCTTATGGCGCGCTCGCGGCCGTTTCGTTAACTTGATAGACACCAAATTTGGTATTGAGTGACATGACTGTATAACGAACATAAGTGGCAGGTGGTAACATGAAAATCTTGGCATGCATGTCATCTACAATGCCATTTACATGCCACGCTCATGGTGCGCTTGCGTCCAGTTCGCTAGCTTGACATACACCAAAATTGGTATATCGCGACGTCACTGTATGACGAACACAAATGACACGTCGTAACATGTAAAACATGATATGCAAATTATGTAAATCATGATTTGCTCCTTCCTGGCTGCTTCGCATTACATCGATTCCCACAGTGCGTGGGACTGCCGGTTTTTTCCATGAACTACTTTGCCTTCCTGCGGCCCAAATGCCACTCGACATTACGGCGCTGCCTGCGGTATCATCGTTTGGTTGCGGCCGGCAATGCAGCTGGCAACACTGGAAACACCGAGACAGCGAATCTCTACAAAAACACGCCCACCATTCAGCCACTTTGGGATCTGGCGCCCCCCATGGCTGCCGGAAAGTGACGCCAAGTATTTCTTCAGGTCAGTTATTTTTATCTCCATGTATAGGGTAGACCATTTTAGAAATCGGCGCCAGATCCCCCCCGCTGTTCTTTGCTGAGTGCTTTGCTGCATGTCGGCCTTGCGCGCAAATGCTGTCGCGTGTGGTCATATGCTGAAAACGCATTTGTTGTTATCTGGGGATGTAGAACAAAATCCAGGCCCTCTAACACCGGAACAAGAAAAGCAGATGTTTGACACCATCATGACATTACCCTCGTTGCAGCACTCACAGTCTGCAATTCTTGATGAACTTAGCTCTATCCGAGCTAACCACGAAGCGTTTCAACAAAAAAATTACAGAAGTAAATTCAGAGCGAAAAGAGCAACAGGCGCTTG
This sequence comes from Rhipicephalus appendiculatus, assembly GCA_030522465.1. Taxonomy (NCBI): domain Eukaryota; kingdom Metazoa; phylum Arthropoda; class Arachnida; order Ixodida; family Ixodidae; genus Rhipicephalus; species Rhipicephalus appendiculatus. The sequence goes on from JALIZH010011352.1 coordinate 227,364, forward strand.
AGCGGCAATGGACCTTTCCAGAAATTCCCGCGCGCCACCTACGGCGGTCGCAAAGCGTTATGGGAAGCCGGAGCGCCGGCGAAGTGTCGTCTGCTCGCGGAAGCATTGGCTCACCTCGTTTCCAGCGTGCGGTCGTACTAGCGCGTCGTTGCACGAATATCGCACGAGATAACCCTGCTTCAGTGTTAACTCACAGAAGAGGCAAAACCCAGAGCAACATGGATAATACCCAGCTAACAGTAAGTATCCTTGACTTATTATTGACACGGGGAAATGGTCACGTACCCGCGAAAAGGTCCATTGAATTGGAAACTCTATACGGGTACGCATTTGGGCTGGTTGGTTCATGATTTCCGTGGTTTGTGTCCTTTCTTCGTCCCGTCTTTTAGCGCTGTTTTATACTGGAAATCTATACGGCTTTCGCAGCGAGTCCCCTGCGCTTTGTTGAACGTATTTCCAAGTAGCGGAAGCTTTCGTCGCTTGTTCTATCGACAGCATGACAATAAAACATTATTAGTACTTTGTGTTGGGCACTATCGCTCGTGATATGCTTCCGCGCGATACGCAGGACCGTGGCACTTCGCGCATGATAATCGATGTCAAAATCGCACCCTTATAATGGGTTGGAACCCAACTACGCTTCAAATGCTGCATGTTAGAAACTTTGCACTTAGGACGCCGAGAGTAGTAAAAACGAGCTACCAACTCGCCCACAGAGCGGACATCAAGTGAGTGCTGTCGGGTGTGGAGATCGCGTAATCACGGCACAGTGTCGCACTGCATGAAGCGAGAATATTCTGCGCATTTGACTTCCCCGTATTTGTTTTGAAACGTAAAACATATGTCTCTATGTCATGCCTGTTTTCTCGACCGTGAGTTGGAAATTAACTCAAGAATTTTGGACCTCACGGCATGCTTCGGTGGTGACTCCCGAGTTAACGTTGTTAGGGAATATATAACAGAATAAGCGTTCTTGTGCATAATTTACACAATATTCCATTTTACTGCTTGAGCTCCCTTGTTTCATTACAGTGTATGATTATGCTAATTTAGTGATTTGTCGTTTGGATGCAGATACCCCTCGGCTGCCAAAAAACATACAGCTGTTCCTGTCGTCTTTCCCAAGAGGGCAATGGACAAAACAACTGAATGACGTGCCACAGGCGTATTCATAAGGAAAACATCTGTAGCATGAGCATTCTTATCATGCTAATAAGCACTCAGTATCTGGGTGCTTAAACTACAACTAGCACTCATACATGGAACCAAAAAATGAGATGCGTGAAGCGAAGATAGGTGACGCCGCTAGGTTTGTGGTGAATAACAAGCAAATCCGATTCAACATAATCAAGCAGCCACCAGAGGGCAATAAAAAACTCGCATGGTTTCTTATGCATTCGCCCGAGACGACTTGAAGACGAAAGCCGTCTTCTTTTTCTTCAGTCGATGTATTGGTCCTTCCCGCACCCTTGCGAAAGTTTTCTGCACCTAACATGGTTCTATGACCGGAAGCATTCCAAGCAGCATTTTACCTGGTTTTGCTCGGCCTACGTGATCGGCCAACCGATTACGGAGGCAGTGCAAAGTGACTATGTCGTGTGATGACGTGAGCTCACACATTCTGATGATCGGTGATGTCACGACCACGTCATATGGGACGCCATCACGTGGTGATTTTTGCATCACTCTTGTTGACGCCGCCGCCGCGGGTCGCCAAAGCCACCGATGGTCAACTTTTGTGTTTTTAGGCGAAAACTTTTTAGGTGATACCATATATGACGTCAAAAATGGCCAAAAATTGTGACGTCATTGAGACGTCACGTGACTTCACATGATCACGTCATCACATAACATCCTAGCTTGGTCAAAGGTGGTCTTATCACGGAGGCAATGCAGAATCATGAGGCTCCTCCGATCTTGGAGGCAGTGCAAAACCTCGTCAGGTGCAGCAAGCTTTCCAAGGGTGGTGGAATGGTGGCGGTCATGGGCGTCGGCAGGGGGGTGCAAAAGCGGCACTTGCCCCCCCTCAAGTCACACCAGCACTTGCCGCCCACACAAGCTACACCAGTGCTCTCCCCCTCCCCCCAGCCGCGATGCAAGACGGGTTAGCACACAAGACAAAATCCTGCTGACACTCATGGACTGGCGGAGTAGGATTAGTACGTTGACTAAGAAGAAGATGGCTTTCGCCTTCGAGTCTTCTTAGGCAAAGACGTAAGAGAGGCTGGGAGTTTTTAATAGGGCATCTAAGGCTCTCGCCTTTATGAATTCGCGTAGTTACACGGCATGCTTCATGTGTAATCACAGTGAATGAGAACACAAGCATCTTAACAATGGTCAAACTTATCTGCAGCATCACAAAAATTCAAGTCCTGAAGTAGCACCGAGCAATGATACGAAACATCCGGTGTCTTTCGCGTATTAGCACATATCCAAGAACAGAACAGGTTTGTCCGCCGCTTTCCTTCTTCTTCAACATGTTCAGTGATGATTCTGGCTCTTTAGGACGAACGACACAGTCTAGTTTGCGTGCATGAAAGTCGGAGCGCTCAGAAGAAGCCGTTTCTTCACAACAGCAACACCTTACACCATCCAAAACCGCTCATGGCGCGCGACGAAAGCAGGCGCAAGCGGGAAAGCGTCTACTCTGCCCGACCGGCGCTCCGCTCTCCCATAATGCCCCAGCGCCGATCCACCAGGGGAAGACGCGGCGCTGCGATTTCTGGAAAGGTCCATTGGCAGATGCAAGTGACAGATTAACACGTGTAGAAAACACCCCCCTAGGTACCACAGGCAAAAAAGACCTTGAACAACTTGCAGCTCAAACTGAAGTGCTTGCGCGCGCGTGCAAAGCTATGCAAGATTATCGGGATGACCTCGAAAGTAGGTCTCGCAGAAATAATCTTGTAGTTTATGGCTCTCCAGATAATGAGAATGAAACGTGGACGCAATCGGAGGAAAAAGGTATTTCCTTTTGTTTTAGTAACCTACAGCTCAAAATTGCCCCTGAAGCAGTTGAACGAAGTCACAGATTAGGCCGATATACAGCAGCGAGGAAAAGGCCCATCATAGTAAAGTTCCTATCTTTTAAAGAAAAAGAACGTGTGCTGAAGGCTTCCGACAAGCTAAAGGGAACCGACTTTGGAATCAGTGAAGACTATTCACGGAAAATCAGGCTAGAGAGGCAAAAACTGATACAATACGCCAAAGGCAAGCGAGGTGATTTCAAGCTTCGTTTCAATAGGTTATTCATGAATGGCCAAGTATTCCTGTATGACAGTTGTGCAGATAGCGTTGTGCCTAGTCCTAGATAGCAACCACCTCAATATGCCATTCTACCGACAAAATAATTAAGGAAAAATGGACTAACATGCATTGCAAATAACTACCGCAGTTTAAAAAACGAGAAAACACAATTTCTTTCGTTATTAGACATGACTAAACCCCACATAGTTTTTGGCACTGAATCTTGGCTCGATACCACCATCGCAGATCATGAATTCTTTCCGTCGACCTATGCAGTATACCGAAAAGACCGTTCGAATCACGGTGGTGGTGTTTTTCTACTGAACCATAACAGTATCAGTAGCGTCCGTATCCATACTGAGTGACTTGTGTGAAACTGTGTGGTGTAAGGTTATGCTGACTGGTGGCTCAACTGTGGCTGTTGGTTCCTTCTACAGGCCTCCTACTAATTTAGCACCGCAGCCTTATTCACTTTAAGTAATATATTGTCAACTCTAGACACAACATACGTATTGGGTGCCGGTTATAAACGTTCCTGAGGTTGCATGGACCTCATTCAAACCGATAATCCACAGTGAGTCACTACTACATAGAGCTATCCTAGAAATCGTGACTGTTCATCAGTTATATCAGCTTGTGACAGCCCCCCACAAGGGTGTGCAGTACTACTGCAGGCGTGTTAGACCTGCTTCTTTGCAATGATCAAACGCTTGCTTCCTCTGATGTTGCAGTACCAGGTATTAGTGATCAGGACGTTGTGCTTGTTAAAATGTGCTTCGCTGTTGCACAACAAGGAGCTTCGGTGCCACGAAAAGCGTTCTTACATAAAAAAGCAGACTACACTTCCACTTCAAAGACCCTTATTTCTCTGAGTTTCAAGAACTATGCTTGTGTTCTCCTGTGAAAGACTTGTGGAATGCACTGAAGACAAAACTGTTATCCTTAACTCAAACGTTTGTACCATCGCGACTTATATCAGCCAAACACCAAAATGATGAACCATGGCTGAGTAAGCAACTTCGAGCGCTTATAAACAGAAGAAATGTCTCTATCGCAAATATTGCCAGACGTCAGACGTTGAAACATACAAACAGATGAAACTTGGTAAGAAGATAACCAAAGATTTGCGGGAAGCAGACAGAGCATACTGTAAGTAATTAGGTGAAAACGAACTCGAAAATCGTCTGGAAGGTGGAGGCGAAATGGTAGAGGCCCGTGTACTGTGCGATGTCAGTGCACGTTAAAGAACACCAGATGGTCCAAATTTCTGAAGCCCTCCACTACGGCGTCTCTCATAATCATATCGTGGTTTTGGGACGTAAAACCCCAGATATTATTAAAATCGTCTGGAAAAACGTTAAAAGAAAGACTTAAGTTCCTGGTGGTATTCCTGATATACATGATGGTACTAAATACCTGTCCGATAGCACAACCATAATGTAGGGCAGCGCAAAAAGCAGACAACAGACGAGCGAGGGGACAAGGACACAGCGCAAAAAGCATTGTCTGCTTTTTGCGCTGCCCTACATTATGATTGACCTATTCCAACTCGCCCAACAAGCAACGTTGCTACGATAGCACAAGTAAAGCAGAAAGCTTTAACCAGTACTTTCAGTCGGTGCTTTTGGTGTCGTCAGCGGTTGAAACTACAACGTGTAATACAGTGGCGTTATCGGAAATGGCTGAGTTTGAAATTTCAGAACAAGGTGTCGCATCTCTTTTAAAAAACCTTACTGCAAACTCAGCACCGGGGCCAGATCAGATTTCGAATTTCATTTTAAAAAACTGTACTCTTTCCATTAGCCCGTTTCTTACAGCTGTGTTCAGGAAATCCTTATCGCAGGGTGCATCACCTGATGATTGGAAACGAGCAAATGTCATTCCCATTTACAAGAATGTTGACAAGTCACGTACTTGTAACTATCGACCTATTTCTTTAACGTGTGTGTCCTGTAAAACTGTTGAGCATATTATATACTCAAATTTAGTAAAGCATCTTCAGACTAACAGTTTTTTCTGTCCGACACAGCATGCTTTCCGAAAAAGATTTTCCTGTGACACGCGACTAATTGAATTTCCGCATGCCTCGCGACCACGTTAAATTCTGGTAGTCAAAGTGATTGCATTTTCCTAAATTTTAGCAAGGCTTTCGATACTGTTACGCACTCGCGCCTTTTACTGAAATTATCGTGTCTTAATATATCTGCTAACACCCTGGCATGGCTACAAGCTTATCTTTCATGTAGGAAACAATGCACCATCATCGATAGCGCGTCATCGTCACATGTAGACGTATTTCAGGAGTGTTTTGGGCCCGCTTCTCTTTTTTATTTATATCAATGATCTTGCTGAATGCGTGGATAGTCAAGTCAGGTTGTACGCAGGTGACTGCTGCCTATATCGTGAAATTAAGTGCACACAGGACTCCGAACAACTACGGAAAGACCTCGACTCAGTAATAGCATGGTGCAGTACGTGGAAAATGAAGCTCAACGTGTCAAATTGCAGTGTCATTAGGTTTACCAAGAAAAGGCAGCCCCTTCTAACAGATTACTGCATGGAAAAGATTCCACTATCCATTGTAAATGAATATAGGTATCTTGGCGTTGTCATCAACAGCACACTATCATGGAATGATCATGTTCGCAGGGTATCAGTTAAATCCAGTCGCATGTTGAACTTCCTGCGACGCCATTTCAGAACCGCACCCTCTGTTCTTAATTAAACAAGTTCTTTACGTGTCATATGTACGCCCGATTTTATAATATGCTTGCAGTGCTTGACACCCGGCTACTAAGGGAAATATTGATGCATTGGAGCGCGTCCAGAAACGTGCCGGCCGGTTTGTGACGGGTGATCACAACTTCACCAGAAGGTCAAGCGAAATCGTCAGTGCACTTGGATGGCCGTTACTGTCCTCAAGGCGTAAATATATCAGACTATGTCTTTTCTACAACATAATAAATGACAAAACCGATAAAAGTAAATACATCAAACCACCAACCTACACCTCATCACGACGGGACCATTCTTTAAAAGTACGCGAATATAAGTGCCGAACAGGTACTTTTGCAAATAATTTTTTTCCGAAAGCTATACACGAATGGAATAGTCTTCCGTCAAGTATTGTTACCGCACCCAACACAGCGTTCCCTTCACTTTTAAAAGATTATGTTGTAACCTAATGTCGTTTTTTTTCCTCTCGTATATTGTCAACGTTTTTTCATTCAGCAAAGGCGGAAATGTCCAGCCCATGTATTTTGCGCATGTATTGTATGCTGGGATTTACCTATATTGATTTGTAGTTGTTTTGTTTTGTATTGCGCACTTTGTTTTATTTGACGTGTATGTACTTTTGATTTGTAAACCCCCCTTACAACAATGCCCGTAGAGGGCGCCGTAGGTACATGTATAAATGAATAAATATAAATAAATAAATCAGACCACGAGAGAAACTTAGGAGGCACATCACATCACAAAGAACGCCGCGATACGTATTCTCAACAGGGCTGGGCAGTATCGCGATACAAGAGCATCGCGAATCCCAACCAACTGGCCCAACTTGCTGTCTTACTGCGTCGCGATAGTATTTCAGAGATACTATTGAGTATCTGTATTTGTGTATCGAAATACATGTGGAAAATGTATTTGTATCTCAGTAGTGAAATACTTTTAGGATCGGATCGCGATACTGTGCGGGGAACGGGTATCTCGCAACTTTTTTTTGGGGGGGGGGGGAAATGAGCTGAGGCTTATTTCCAAAGGGGATAGAATCTTTTTCTTTCTGTGTGTGTTAAACAAGCAAAGGCGCGCGTCTGTCGCAGACACAGGGAGGGCAGCGATGGTTTCCCCTCAGGCCACGAATGGCCCATGTGGCAAAGCACGCCATGCCGCCGACGGCAGAACCGCGGAGGCCGATCGGCCTCTGCCGACGAAAGTCGCGTTCTCTCAAGACCAGTGCGGCTCGACTATTTTAAAGACGATAGTCCTTCTTGGGATACCTAAACGGAGAAATTTTGGTCTGTCTGTCTGTTTCTCTGTTTGTCGGCACGTCGCACGATTCAGTTAGCTGGCCAAAGTTTAACCCCCCTGCCTTACGACCTCCAATCTTGACCGAAAGGCATGTGTTCATACGGGTGAGCGTGGGCAATTAAAAATCAAATATTACGCATACCTGAGGCACAACATCAATACCTTAGTACTATTCACAGTGTTCCTTTAAAACAAAATCTATAGATACGTAATTATAAAGATCCTAGTGTTTATTACGCGGCGCTGAAAATGCGCCGCTGTGTACAAAACAAGTCTCCGCCCAGTGATTTAACTTCGACGCTGTGGTGCTGCCACCTGGCAGCAGCATAGTTCAACTCAAGCCGATGTTCCCCGGTAGCGCTGTAGATGGCGTCCTCTTCTGTTTTATCAATGCCAGCCAGATGCGGCTGATTCATCGTAGAGCGCTGTCTCAGGCAAGGCAAAACATATATGGCCACTTGATGAAATGCGACCCACTCTACAAGACATGATCAGAGAACGCAGAGAAAAGACCGACGACCAAATTTCAGTGGAGAAACGCCGGCGTCCGTCTAAGCGTGCCCGGAAAACGTCCGAAAAACGAGCCCAGCGGCTAGCCCATATTAAATTGTGGTACTCATGCCGCTCATGCAGTACAGTCGGCACAAGACTATCGTCTTTCGACGACATTTGCAGCGAAGCACGCAGATACGCGGCCAATTTTTTATTTTTTTTTCGGGTGGACAGTCAGCTCTTCATGGCCCCCCGTGCGGACACCGCCTTGAAACAGAGGCTTTGCAGCGCTTCGTGCGCGTTCAATTGCCAAAGCGGCAGCACTTCCAAAAAGCCTTTCCCATAGTTGCGGTGGAAGTGACTCGACGATGGCTGTCTTTGTCGCGCTTTCAGCCACCCCTCCAGCATTTCAGGGCGCATTCCTAGTGGATTTACAAGCGTTGAACGTTTTTTTTTTTGTTGTTGTTGTTGTTGTTGTACCGAGCTCCCGCCCCGCTGGCTCCGACTTCACCTGTTGGGGCTTGCTGGAGTGGGAGCTGGTAGCATCGGTGATTGTGAAAGCTTTATCCAAATTTCGACCGAACGTTAAGGTGGCCCCCCACGAGGAGTGACCCCTTCGGCCCAGGGGTCGAGCATAAGAGAAAAAAACGCCGCTATGCGGAGCTGCGCACAGCATCAGCAGTGCATTTTGGGGGGGTCACACCTGTTTAGCGCAGCCCAGAGAGAATTATGGCAACGCCCAGCGAGCCGTCTGTGAAATGAGCAACTGTCCCTGTTCCCACTTACTGTTTTGAGAGACCTGGCAGGAGCGACCTCGGAGGGCTGAAACTCTCTCACCCCGAAAGAACGTGATTTTGGGAAACCAATGTTTGAATAGTGTAGTTTAGACATATTGGGCTCAACTGAACGTAGGTAAAACAGTCGAATCCGCAGCCATCCGGCCCGGAGCCGACGAAACTCGGGAGGGGTAGCAGCTTGGGCTAGTTGGTATGTAGGCGGCTTTCAAAATGGTGTCTCCACTGAGTGCTGAAGCGTCCTTGTTTCCCCGCCAAGTCACATTGTACAGAACTATTCCTTCTCACGGTTGGTGGCCCTCCGCGACCCGGTCGTGTGTAAATGTATGTGCGTGTGGCATGGGCGTCGGCAAGGGAGTGCAAAAGGGGCAATTGCTCCCCTCAAGCCACACCAGTACTTGCCCCTCTAGTTTATGAATTGCTCAATAGATGGCGTTGCGTGTATATGTCCTTGGAAATAATATCACTAGATGGCGTTAGTGGTTTTTCGTAGACGTTGATTATTAAAGATGATAGATGGCGCTGTTATAGCGGAGGGCTCGGACAGCTGCTGCAGCGTGCGCTCGCCGACAGGACCCGCTCCTACGGCCCCCCCCCCCTCTCTCGCCTCGCGACGCCGACGCAGGCAGCGTCTGCTAGCGCGTTTCTTGACTGAAAAAAAAAATGACTGCTTGCGCTGCACAACCGCTCACTGCCCACCCCACATATGTATGCACCGGATTTTGACCTCCAAGGTAGTGCCGGTGTGAGACTTCTCCTGTGCGTGATTACACAATAACAATTCACCTCGTACATGTAAAATAAAGTGAGCTGCAAGTCGCCATGAATATACAGTGTTTGTCACGTCTTTACATGATGATCGACTGGGCAAGATTTAAGGATGATTCACGGTTTACCGATGTACCTCCGGAGCTTCAGCCACTCATCATCAGTCACTCCGTGGATATGCTGTGATTTTTTAGGTAGACCACGGCGTACCTGATTCCATAGGGCTTCAGTCGCCTGTGCAGCCAGACGGCGATGCTCGCGAAGGTAATTGACGTTGATCCAACCGTCCTCCGCCCTTGTGCAAAGCAACGCCAGGCAGTCTTGCAACAATCTCACTTGCCTCCAATATTCTGACTTCAATATTCAGCATATCCGTCTCCAGTGGCCAACTGAAGGCTGTAGAAAGCCTAAAAGGGCAGCTACTTCTTGAGGGGGTGTCCCACACTTCAGATGGTAGGACATCACACGGGGCTTGCGTGAAGCGGCAGCAATGGCGCCTGCACATGTCGACGCTTGGTTGCCGGAAGGTTTAACACGAAGAAAGTTGCCCAATGTAGATGAAATCTGCGATACCAAGGCGTTGGACCGGGGCTAGTTGGTACTTTGTTACAAAGGATAAAATCCAGCGGAAAACACCGGACGCAGCGAAAAGAAGTCGAAGGCATAGGCTGACACTTACAACTGAAGAGAAAAATGCGCTTGAAAGGCTTACTTCAGCCCACCGGCAACCACTTTGCGCATGTGTGAGCAACCATGCCTCGCCTAAAACGAAAAAAATCTAAAAACTTAGCCAGCGATAATCGCGTTCAGAAAGATCATCTCTTTGTCAGATAGATGCACTGACACAGTCGTTACCCCGTTTCTTTATGTAAAAAGCCTCTAAAATTTCCCTTTCGTTCTTTGTCCCGCCCCGGGAACACAGGACCTCCGGGAACACAGGGCTTCCCTTTCCATGAATGACGGTGCTCATCTGCCGAGCCACTGCAGGCAGTGCGGGTGCATTCCTGCTTTTGAAAGCACTAGCGTTTTGGGCAGGGGCGGGACAAAGAACAAAAGGGAAATTTTAGAGGTTTTAGATGTACCTTACGTTCATCAATTTTCTCATGCATTGCAGAATATTGGCAGCAGGTATGGCATTAATATCGTCTTCAGCGTTCCTGTTAAGGTGAAACAGTTGTGCCAGGTTTTTGCCAAAAAGTTTAGCATGAGAGAGAGAAAATGTACTTGTGGTTTGAAAGAAGGCTCGAAGTTCATGAAACGCAGAAAAGGGGTTGTTTTACCGGATACCGCTAACTTGTGGAAATATGTATATTGTGCAAACAGGTCGCTGCATCAACACACGTGTAAAAGAGCATGAAACTTCGCTGGGGAAAGAATGCTTTTCGCACACGTCGAATCATTGCAAATCATATCATTGTAATCCTGCTTTCTGTGACAGACATTTTGTTTGCTCATAATGATAGACTTAAACGTGAAGTCACGGAAGCGTTTCATATAAGTAGGCGTGGGAAAAAATGTATCAGTCAAGCTTTGGTGGCACTTACTGATAAATAAATGTATTTTTTGAATTTTGTTTAACTTGTATTCTGCCCATATGTCTCATGACTTGCTCCGCGCATGCTTTGTGATGCTATGCATTTGTGGTTATATGTTTAGACCTTTTGAAAAAATAAAGCAGTTGTGAGTTAGCGCTCGTTTGTACGTCCTTGCTATGTGTCCCCGTCTTTTGTGCACGCTACAAAAATTTTTAAACATGACTTGACCTTTTACTTTCGGAAGACAGCCACGACTGACGTTTCTCACAGCTGCTGCAACCATGGGCCACGGGTTATTTACTTCAATGCGATAGCAATTATATAAACACTCTCAGCCAATTTATGCCGTCGCCGTCGTTCGACGCCGTTATGACCCGGATATATATATATACACACACATATATATATATATATATATATATATATATATATATATATATATATATATATACAGAAGCCACAGAAAAAAATAACAAGAAAAAAATTCCCAGGCACCTGACCAGGGATTCGATTCGAACTAGCCATTGTTCCCTCCGCTGCACGCTGCGTTAGACCACTCAGCCACGCACCATGAATTCGCCGGCATAATAACAGCAAGCTATTTATAGACACCACTAACCGCTGGCGGTATGCATGCCTCGGATGACCTTGAGCGTGTTTTGTGTGACGCAACGCTGTTACATTGTCTTTAAATTTGAGAACTCCCTTGAGACGCGCACGTTTATTTGTGCTTTAGCGGAAAGCTACAAGTGTCGAGCTGCTCAACGATGTTCGCCTGACAATGCAATTTCTTCCTATCACATTCATTGCTTCGCCGTTCCGGTTAAACTTTTCTCTTTTACGGCTTGGCGGGAGCCATTTCTTCCTAAAACCTACAAACCCACCTTAAATTTGCAGGTCCGGTGAAGCTCCAAAATTTTCTCAGCGTTTTCTTTCTGAGTCAAGATGAAGCTGGCACCGCTATCTTGAACTTGATACAAAATTTCACCTGCACAGACAAGAAACAGAAGATGCTTGGTGCTGCGTGGATTTACAGAACTGCCCTGTGCTCACATGCACAACATCTCACATGCACAACAATGAGGAAGAAAAGCGTTCGTACCGATTCATAGATATGTCATCTCGCGAACGATCGTCATTATGTACTTGCGAGCGCAAGTATGTGTACAAAAGTTCACAGCAACCAAAATAACGAAAAATTGCCCGGCCTTCCAAAGTCTGGAGCATCCGCAAGCTAATCAGACAGCACTTCACGGCGCAAGGCGCATTGTTATTTCCGTGTCTCAAAAGTATGCCGGGGGGCAAGGGGGTACACCCTGTATCGGGCGCGCCTCGCTTGGGTTCTAAGATAACGCCGGTGTGCTGCTCATAGCTAGGTTTGGCTGTTGACTGTATTTTGGTAAATACGTTCAAAACGAGAAAGTGTTTACAGTCAATATAAAAATATCGGACAAAAACAAAGCATGCGATTATCTACAAAGCCTAACTATTTCAAGAATACCAAAAGCGAGCACACAATGGCCGTCGTCGCCATTGACTGGGTATCCCCGAAGCGGCGTCTAGCATGAAAAGCAGCCACTCATTAAGGGCGAGCAATGTGAACTATGCTCTTACAGTGGGCTGTCTGCATAACTAAATGGAGCATTGCAGGATAAAGTCTGAAGTCAGTGATCGTGCGACGGCAGCATATCATTAGCGACGTGTACACTATAACGTAGTTGCGCTGAGCGAAATGCACAAAAGAGTAACGGAACAAGAGTACACATAATGGCTTACAGCGCACACTGACACAAGGACGAAGTAGACACACGAAGACAAGCGCTAACAACCGAATTTTATTTCAATGGAACATGCTTTGTGATGTTAGTTGTTAGTCAGCGCTTGTCTTCGTGTGTCTACTTCGTCCTTGTGTCAGTGTGCGCTGTAAGCCATGATGGATCTTCACCAACTAGCCCGGTCAAAAACCTTACAAGAGTACACGACTGGTGGTGCGCTACACTGTTGTTTCGTTACTCGTTTGTGCATCTCGCTCAGCGCAACTACATTGCAATGCCGTACCAACGAGCCCAAATTGAAGCTTTGCTGCGCAGTATAGGCTGTCCTAGCGCCGACGTTGTTGACTTGAGTTTACAGCGGAGTTGATAAGGCTTTCTTTGCGCTGTGCGGAGTGGACAGAAACTGCACAGCTTGCCTGTGCCAACTTAAGCCAACTTATTCTTCGATAAGCCTTGTTCAAGCAAGTTAATCACTGTTCAGGCTTATTATGCTTAGTGAAGTCACTCCATAGTAATCGATACAATTGAAAACTGAGCGATATAAATTTATATTATTAGTGTGCGTGATTACGCCACGTTAAGCTTATCATAAAAGCGCAGTCATGCAAGTATACCCCGGCCTAATTAAGTTTGGACAGTACAGTGAACACTGCACGATGTGAATATCTTTATTTCTTTATTTCGTCGTGCGCAAAGGCATGACGACGGTATTACATGCGCGGAGGGACACAGGCATCGGTTGCAGGTTACGGATCTCACAAGGGCAAAAAAAGTACAAAAATTAAAACGCACTAAAATGTATTGTATAGAATTGATTTTCAAACGGATTACAAATACGAGACAACACCAGAATACAGCGTGAAAGCACCGCAAGGAACAAGAAAAAAGAGAATTAAAATACTAAGAGTAGGGTGTAAGTTGTGCGTGAAGAAGATCACGAAATTTGCTAGGCTTGCATGCTGTGGCAATGTGTGATGGTAATGCGTTCCATCCAGTTATTGAGAACGGCGAGAACGAATGTGCATAATGGGAAGACTGGCAGTTTATGCATTTGTCTTAACGTGTATGGTTATGACGTGGGAAGATAACTAGTGGTGAGTGAAAGAATTCATCGTGAAATGAAAGATGATGATAAAGTTTATGGAACAGTGATAGCCGGGAAGTTTTACGCCGAAGTGCATGGTTGTCAACTCTGCTTTAACGAGGCCACGCTAGAGTAACGCAAATAATAAGACATGATGAATCGCGGAGCACGGTTGTGCAAGGCTTCTATATCATTATTGATATGTGTTGCTTCGCGGTCCCTCATGGCAGAAGCGTATCGTAATATCGGGACGGAGTGACGTGGCGTACGCTATTTTTTTTCTCACTTCGTTTTTTTTTAACATGTACTGGGGATCCTTTTAAACTTATGTTTCAGGAATCTCAGAGTCTGGTTGGCAGACGGGGGTAATATTGACATAGCCAATCCGTCATAAGTGCGCCTGCAGAGTGATGCCAAGGTACTTTTAAATGGTGGCAAGTTTTTCAGTGCTGCTACCAAGGCAGTAGGTTGCTTATTATTATGCGTCATTTATTAGTAAATGGCGCGAGCCTAGTTTTGGGAATATTTGTTGGCAGTAACCAGTCCCTGCACCTGATTGCGATCAGCGTGCAACAATTCTGTATCAGTGCTACAAGTAACACTTCGGCAAAGCACACAATTATCAGCAAATGATCTCATTGGTGACGTCACGCAAATGGGTAAATCAATAATACATATATATGCATATACAGATATATAAATAAATAAATAAATAAATATATATATATATATATATATATATATATATATATATATATATATATATATATATATATATTAGAAAAAGTAAAGACCCAAGCACGCTGAGTGGTAGAACTCCAGATAATACATGAGCGCAACCCAAGTGAAAATTGTTACAGATGTTGGAGGGAAACAGTGCGAAAGACGAAGGACCAGGCAGAGAAGGACACAAACAACAGCGCTGAAACAACAGCGCGCATTGCGTTCCATTTTGACCAACAGTGCTGTTGTTTGTGTCCTTCTCTGCCTGGTCCTTCGTCTTTCGCGCTGTTTCCCTCCAATATGTCGTACCAACACGCCCAAGCAACCACTTTAGTTGTTACAGATGTAAGCTGAATTCACAATGAGAGAAAATTGGTAATCCATGCTATTCTTATAGAGCGGATGTAAAGAGTTGCGGAACTTTAAGTAACAATATCCTGGTGTGGTGCGAGATGAAATGCCTATGAAAAACCTAAAAAATATGGCGTCAACTTCAAAACCAGCGTCTATCAGTGCATGAACGTCGCAAGTTGGGTATCGCATGAGTAGCACTTGCGAAAACCGTGCTGGTGCTTATAAATTATGTCAATTTCTTCAAGGTTGGTGATGACGTGTTTTGAAGATCGGGATTATTTTGGCTATGCTGCAGTCATCGCGAATGTGATCGGTTGATAATGACTGGGTAAATAAGGCGGTTAAGATAGAGCAAATGTTGTGGGATGTGTTTATTTAAATCCTGTTATTGAAGCGAAGGCGATCGGCACTGAATGACGTTTGGAGTTTGGTGAGAAGATACCAAACACCACGTTCACTGACAACAACCTCGTGTATAGGCACCGTCCACTGACCAGAGGGAGCCGCGTTGCTCGCACTGCCCCATCCCAAGTTCGCTGACATAGGCCGTTAGGGGCACGCAGAAAACAGACGCGAGCGCGCGTTCACCGTGTACCATGGCCACGATCCGTCCACTCATGCGGGGAAGGAGACGCGCGCATTGCGTTCCATTTTGACGAAGCCCGCCTCATTGAAAAAAAATGAAAAGGATGAAAAATTTTGCCTCAGGCTTTTGTAATGGGTAGGAACATTGAACGACCCACTCGTTACGCAATTCGCATAGTGTGACGCCTGGTTCTTACTTCACTGATCTAAAACGCTTCACAACGCACGTTAACGCGATTCCTTACCCGACATGAAGCCTGCATAGGGTCAGTCTGCACCGCACTTTCAAGCAGCGGTGTAGCTCAGGGGTAGAGTGTTGGGCTGCCACGCAGAAGACCCGGGTTCGATTCCCATTCGGTCACAGGTGTTTTTTTATTTAGTTTTTTGCTTATTTCGTGCGGTATTGGTTACGGACACCGGTGGCGGACAACTACGGCGCAGGAACGACCCTTGTTGTGATCTCATAACAGCCTTCGCTGTAAAAAGACATGGTATAGTCAGTCGAATGGCCACACGCTTTCGCCGTACGCACTTTGGAATGTACAAAGTGTCCTTCAATTTTTTTAACAACATCAATGATCAGTCACGAGAAAATAATTATGATGAGTGGATTTGAGCAGTGTTTGATATCCCTTTCTGCGCCTCATGCATTTCGCATATGTACTCACCTCACCATTCTATTTCACCTGTCTGTATAGTTTTTTTTATTTAGTCGACAAAATTAGTCTGGAAGCCTAGGAAAGCTATTTTTGCAGCCAATAAATAGCATGGGAATGAACATAACAATTAGATGAGCGAGGGTAGACTTAAAGGAGTTCAACTTCTGGTTCACTAGAGCGCTTGAGAAAAATTATGCAAAAATTTATCTGAAACCATTGTTAATTGAGTATTATTTTCATCGAAATTGGCTTTGGCGTAGCTCCCTAATTTCTTTGGAGGTTGCTCGCGCAAAATTTCAAGTAACCAATAATGACTTCATGGCGAGCGTTCATGAGTTGTGCCAGAATAAAATGTCCAGGTTAAAATGAGGCCTAGAAAAGTGGCAGATCATGTTTGCTCATCGATTAGTTGAGTTAATAAAAACTCCGGAGAGGCGTTTGGTTCCAGCAGTGATTTCTCATTAATATAGAGTGCATTCTCAATGTATAAAAATTGGGGGGACCCTTAAGCTTCGCCTTTAAGAGTTGACTGCGATAGCGATATCCTGTCCCTACTGCGTACTTCAATCACTTAGTGCATACTATGTAATGGGTAGTATGGTTTAAACCAGGAGAAATTATGCGCGGCAAATGTGGGAAATGTTTTCGAACTTGCTATGCACCCACTACGTGGTGTTAAGAGAATACGCGCAGTAAGGTGTGTGCCCTTTGTAATGGGTGGCTGGCTTTAAACTATGGAATCGTTATGATAGTCACATATTCTGACGCCCGATGGCAATTTACGCTTGTACCACGCAATATTCCTGGGATATTACATGTTATATTGCGACGCCTATATAAAGGACGCTTGCGTTTGCGAAGCATGGAAGTTATTTTCACTGCATTTCCAAGCAGAGGAAGTTATATTCACAGTATATCCAAGCAGAGGCATGGCTGTGCGGTAGAACACCTGCTTGCCACGCAGACGACCCGGGTTCGATCCTCACTCGGACCCGAAAATTTTTATTATTTATTTTATTTGCATCTTCCTCGATTTTTCGGTCACGGACAAAATGATGATTTTTCGCTCACAACCAACGACGCCGACGCCGACACCGACGCTGACGCCGACGCCGGAATTTCTGCGAAACGAGCTCTTTAACGCTATCGCGTTAATATGTAGAACTGAGTGTGTTTTAAAACATGTAATATTTTTGTTTGTGTGTGCCGAAAAAAACATGTTCTGAATGTATTGATGAATTTCGAATATATATATGTAAGTGTTATGTCCGGATTTGTCGTCGGCCCAGAGCCTCAAAAGCATAGACAGGCAGGTTATTCCTACTTGGAGGCGGCAGCCGAACTGCCGGGGAAAACGCGCGGTGACTCGTTTGTAACGAGCGGGGGAGAGGGAAGGAGTCGACAACCGGACGTCCGCAGGTACGGTGTACCGCTTCACTCAAGACGTTCGGGGGGCTCGCCCGGGAACAAAGGTGCGCTTGGCACACAGCAATAAGATAAATATGTTATAACATGCAAGTATTTCATACTAACGAAATGTGTAAAATATGTGATCGATGTGTATGTTGTGTATGTATATACTATGTCACCGATGCGGACTGTATTAGTGTTTAGGACGTCATGCCTCGTCAGGCATGACCTTTAGTCTTTGCATGACGTTTAGTCTTTGCCTCCCACAGATAATTTCTGTATTTTTTTTCTACAAATATACAATGTTCAATGTTCAAAGTTAATCCTGAAAAAGTCAATCTTGAGGAAGTAGATTGCCGAGCTAGTAGTATGGCTGACTTTGGTCAGATAAAGACAATCCGAATGAGCTCGGATGACTGAGTATGGCCAAATCAAGCAGAATTAAGTTACTCCTGAACAAGTCAACTTTGAATAAGTAGAGGGTGTTTTGCCAGTTAGATAACTCAGTAAGGCCGCACTAAGCCAACCCGGATTAGCCCGGATTAAATGAATCCAGATTGACCAGACCAAAGCATGACTGACAAACCCCGTGCGAAGTTAGGCACCCGTTCCTGCTAAAACTGCGCGAAGCTCAGACATGCCATCGTGAAGCCAACCACGAGACAAGGTCCCGCCAAAACGTCCCGGCAAAAATTGTCGACGCCGAGCCAAGTTGATTGCATGAGCGTTTCGTGGAGCTGCAGCTCTTAGAGCACTGCACGGGCCGGGATTTTCGGCCCGCGCTAAGCCCGGGCCCGGAACATGCTTAAACTTACCCGCGCTAGCCCGGCCCAGTGACTGAAAGCGAGACCCGGGCCCGGCCCGTACCCGAGGAAAAAATTCACCTACCCGGCCCGGCCCGGCCCGACCGCAGGTCAGGTCCGACAGGCCCTGATCCAGTAATCAGAAAAATCGTAAAGATGCTAATAAAATAATAATTTCCGGGTCCGAGTGAGGATCGAACCCGGACCGTCTGCGTGGCAAGCAGGTGTTCTACCACACAGCCACGTGTCTGCTTGGAAATACAACAAAAATAACTTCCTCTGCTTGGAAATGCAGTGAAAATAACAAACACACGCGTCCTGTATACAGGTGTCACAATGCAACATGTAATATCGCAGTAATAATTGCATGGTACAAGCGTACATTGCCATCGGGCGTCAGAACATGTGAATTTCACGACGTCGTGGTTTAAAGCCAGCCACCCATTACAAAAGGCACACACGTTACTGCGCGTATTCCCTTAAGACCCCGTAGAGGGCACATAGCACGTTCGAAAATATTTCACGCGCATAATTGCTCGTGGTTTAAAGTATGCTGCCCATTACACAGTATGCACTAAATGATTGAAGTACGCACACTGTGAGCAAAAATAAGCCAATATGGGAGTAAATGACTTGTCCTCTAGCGCATGCCCCGAGGGGGGCTTTTATATACTCCCTAGAGGTGGAGTAAAAAATTTATTCCCCCCAAAGGACGGCGTTTTTGGATGGATTGAGGGGAGTATTTATTTACAACCATCGGGGAATTTCTTCAGGTAAGTATGGGAGTAAATTTTTATATCCATCGGGGAATTTTTTCAGGTAAGTATGGGAGTAAATTTTTATATCCATCGAAAAAAAAAACAAATGACCGCCTTTCGCAGCCGTACAATCTGCGAGCGATTGTTTAATTAAACTAGCTTCGAAGCACTTAACATGATCACACGTAAACAAACATGCACACAAAGCTCGCAAATTAATACAAGAATCACATCGACCGCCGCTCGCGCTGCACAACCACACGTCGGCCGCCGGGTATATATAGGAACCGTATTTTGACCTCCCATGTGGCTCTGGTGGGCACTTCTTATACGCGTAATTAAACAATAAACATTCATGGCGTAGGTATAAAAATACGATGGTCTGATAGGTACCCCTGAAAAACACATCTTTTATTTTAAATCCGCCAAACATTGACTACTCTTTTAATTGGCGACACTTAATTATCAGCTGGCGCTCTGTCGCAGGGGCTGAATTTGCATTAGCAGTACTGTGTGTGTGTCCATAATATGCACTGAATTGTACAGAAACCCACAAACCACGAGCGGCCGTGCAGAGCACTTCAGCGGCACACTGTACACATTCAGCAACACCGGCGAAGAACCGAGGCGCCCCGCCGCTACCGCGTCCTTGCCGCCGCCGTAGCTAGGCCTCTCCCAGGAGTACGGCCCGGCTATACGATGAACGACTGCTGGCGATCACAAAATGGTTGCTGTTGCGCAGTTTTCGTGGTCGTTATTTTTCACACACAAAAGAAACAGGTGTCCGCTATCCGCGCAGTTTATGCTACGGAGCGATAGACTTCCCAGTTGAAAATCCCACCTGGAGTGTGTTTGGTGTGTTCTGGTGTGTGTTGGTGTTAACACCAGAATACACTGGTGTGTTCTGGTGGACACACCAGCCTGGTGGGATGTGTTCTGGTGGGAACACCAGCCTGGTGATATGTGTTCTGGTGGGAACAGGATGTGTTCTGGTGGGAACACCAGCCTGGTGGCATGTATTCTGGTGGGCTCACCAGCCTGGTGGGATGTATTCTGGTGGATACACCAGCCTGGTGTGATTTTTTCTCGTGGATACACCAGCCTGGTGTGGTGTGTTCCGGTGGATACACCAGCGTGGTGTGGTGTTTAGCCAAAACCACTCCGGGTTGGTACGGTAGTAGACTTTTAGTAAAAAAAGAAATTGGAGCTCACAGGCTGCACAAGAAATATATTTTGTGTTTGGGGCTTACCGTAGGCGCGAGCACAGGGGCGGCAGGGGGGGGGCGGCGGCCCCCCACCCCCCCCTATTCACCTAAGGAGGGGGGGTGCAAAGTCAGCCCAAACATTGGGGAACCCTGCGCACGCCTATGGGGCTTACAATTGGACTCAGAATTTTCTTCAACCGAATGCACTCGGACTCAGACTCCCTAAAATTTTCCTCAACCAGACTCACTCAGACTCACTCACCAAAATATTACTTAGCCGGACTCATTCAGACTCGTGGCTGGATCCGAATCTCAGCGAGTCGACTCATGACTACGTTAACTTATAATTAGCTTTTCCGACCTGGGTGTCAATGCTATTGTTTCCTTGGCATGTGTTAACGCTCTCCACACACTGGAGCCAGGAAGCATGTATAACATATTTTACTTTGGTTTTGAAGATTTTGTCGACCAGCATCTGCAAGACAAAACCCACCGTAATAGACCTTATCATGACGAGATAGCACCGCTCACTGGATTTGCAAGTGCTGCGTCTGAGATGCAACCAAAATTGCTGTTGGAGCCACTGCATGTCAATTCACCTTTCATTGTATACGTGTAACGCGTACAACCAACAGCAACCTACAGAGTGCTGCAAGAACATCAAGTGTTACTGTCCCCTCGTGACTTAGACCTGCGTCACACTGTTTACACGTCACTATGATAACACCTCCTCGATATGGAAACCAAAAATGTTTTTTAAGGAAGCGGTATTAAAAGTATATGAAAGGCGCTCGGAACAACTATACATTTTTTAGTGTTCGTGACACCAGAACTTTTATTAAAGAGCAACAATACGAAAACTGCTAAAATTTGTGTCACTACTCCTTTAACGCTATCTAACATAATAGGTGCCCTCCACTGCCCCTTTTGATCTCGTACCTTCAGATATCAGTTATTAGTGGTTGCAATCCAGTAAGCCACATTTTTATTGAAAGACAACTCACACGAGATCATGGGTATCCGCAGGGGGGTCAAAAAGGGGCACTTGCCCCCCCTCAAGCCACTCAAGCACTTCCCCACACCCAAGCTATCCCAGTGCTCTCCCCCTCTCCCAGTCGCGATGCAACAATGGTTTGCTCCCCCAAGTGAAAATTATGCCAACGACCATGCACGAGATACTTTTATCAATAACTTCCCGTGAAAGAGATTGCGCGCTGAGATGAAGGCAACCCCCCCTCCATAACTCATGCCTCTGATCAATAAGTATTTAGCTGGAGTATGAACTCTCATGCATTGAAGTATGCCAGTAGACACAGGTATAAACATGAGCCGACATAAGGCTGATAGTAATGAAGTTGAGTAGATAGGACCATAAGTTGGCAAAAAAAATGGAGCTCACGCAGGCTCACTCAAGAAATATATTTTGCGCTTATGGCTCACTCGAACTCAGACTCACCAAAATTTTTCTCAACCGCACTCACTCGGACTAAATCTTGCCAAAATATTACTCTCCTGAACGCACTCCGCCTCAGGACTTGCTGCTTCATCTGAATATGAGTGAGTCGACTTATGAGTGAGTTTGCTGACCTATGTATATCGCTCTCTGGTATGCTGTATTCTCTTGGACGAACCACATCATCATGTGGCACCACACAGCTAGTCTGGCCAGGTGCTTTCCAGAGCATTAAAGAACACGAGACAGCCCTACAATTTACAGTGAACACGAAATCTGTACACATTGTGGAACTGATGACAAACAAAAGGCACAGAAAGTGAAGCCAAACAGCAGTGTTAAACAGCAGCAGTATACGAAAAGTGACCTATAAGACACCATTGGTTCCGCAGGCCTGTCTAACATGTGAGCTTTCCATTAGGTGTGCATGCACATTAACAAGAGCACGTCAACAGGCATATCATTACGTTTGGGTGGTACAAGATAACCTGTGCTGTGAGAATTTAAATCAGTTTGCTTTTTAAAAGCCTTCAGCACGACGTCCCCAAAGAGGATGGCGTCCTTTCAACTAATGAAACAATGTTCTATTGTGTCTGAAGAAGTACATTTTCAGCCGCACTGGTATCCGCAGTTCATAAAATGCACTGCTCAAATACCCTTTTAGAACACAGTGTTGCATGAAATTTGTTTTGTAATGCCTATTGTACATTTGTGGAAGCAGACTTAGGTATTTTGCACGCTATGGATATACATAAACCTCATTTGTAATAAATACCATGTAAGAGAGAAAAAAAAAGACCCATGGCTGTGTAGGTAGAAGTACTGCTTGCCACGCAAACGGCCAGGGTTCGATCCTCACTCGGACCCGGACATTTTTATTATTTATTTTCAGGCGAAAGCCTTTATTGTCTCATGCTCACGTCCGTCCGGCGTCCGTCCGTCCGTGTCTGTCTGTCTGTCTGTCCATCCATCCGTTCGTGTCGGTCCGTCCGTCCGTGTCTGTCTGTCCATCCGTCCGTGTCCGTTCGTCCGTGTCCGCCCGCTCGCCCGCCCGTCCGTCTGCGTCTGTCCGTCCATCCGAACCTTGGCACGGTGCCAGGTGGCCGCCGGGGTGCGCAAACGGACGCCGGTCGCGTCGAACTCTGCAGCACTCGCGCTTTGCTTGCGTAGCGTCGCTCTGCCCAGCGTTTACAATCATGCAAGGAGGGGGGACGCGCGCATCGCGTTCCATTGTGACCGACCCCGTCTCAGTGTTCATTGAAGCCATAGCGCTGAAAAGACAGGGACCACAGAAAGAGGACGGGACGTGCCACTTTCTGTGTTCCCTGTCTTTTCAGCGCTATGGCTTCAATGAACGTAACAAACCAACTAGCCCAAAAGTC
This sequence comes from Rhipicephalus appendiculatus, assembly GCA_030522465.1. Taxonomy (NCBI): domain Eukaryota; kingdom Metazoa; phylum Arthropoda; class Arachnida; order Ixodida; family Ixodidae; genus Rhipicephalus; species Rhipicephalus appendiculatus. Next base: position 250,422 of record JALIZH010011352.1, read on the forward strand.
TGTTCGCCCGTCTCAGTGACACAGGCGTTCGCGGAACACACTGCAATTTACAAAGTGTCCGTCAATTTAAGCACTGGAACACGAATGGCGTTTGCACGATGCGCAAAGCGCGAGAGAATACGAACGCATGCGAACGGAGGCAGATTAGTCTCGCATCTCGCTGCGATTCGCGGTAAAAAATTAAAAAAAAACACGCACACATTCAAGTTTGTGTGCCATCCCACTGAGAGTGTAAAAGAAAAGACATAGCATAGTCAATCGAATGGTCACAAGCTTTCGCCGAACACACTTTGGAATGTGCAAAGTGTCCGTCAATTTTTATTCGCATCTTTCTCGATTTTTAGGTCACGGACAAGATGATGATTTTTCGCTCACAACCAACGACGCCGACGCCGGAATTTCTGCGAAACGAGCTTTTTAACGCTGTCGCGTTAAAATACATCGGCGTCTTTCTAAATGCGAATTGAACATGGACCGACCATATAGAATGCGGTACATCTAAAGCGCAGAAGAAACTTGGCTTCCTGAAGCCGCGCTTTTATCTCGCCGACAGGAACATCTTGCTTGAAGCATGAAATTTCCTGATGCGCCCTTCACTGAAATATGCATCAATCATTTGGCATCCCCACCAGATCACCCTCACTAATCTACTGGAAGGCGTTCACAATAAAGCAGCACGATTCATCTTATCATCATGCTCGCTGTTTCAAAGCGTTTCATGTTTGAAAGCAGAGATGAATATGCCGCCGCTTACTGTGCGCAGGAAATTTTCCAGAACATTGTTTTTCCACACCCTGCATCATACTAACTCATTATTTGCCCGTACGCATATTTTAACGCCATCTCACACTTCTAGTCGCACCGATCATGTTTTCAAAGCGAACCCTATCTTCGCATGGGCGGAAAAATACAAAAAATCCACGCATCTCCACGAAGTCAGTGATGACGAGTGGGCGAAAGCTAGGTCCTAAGGTCCATAATGTCTACGTTGAAGTCGCCGACTAGTATCAAGGGTTTCTGCTTGTGGGAGTTTTATAGTCTTCTGTCACAAGTATGATTGATATTAGTGTACTTTCGAACCTTTTTTTTGTGTGTGTGTCTCACATATGCTACCCAGCGTAGCCCAATATAATCTAAATTGAGTGGCGTAAAGTGACAAATAGTCGACGCTCGGTCCTAAGGTCCATAATGTCTACGTTGAAGTCGCCGACTAGTATAAAGGGTTTGTGCTTGTAGGTTGTTTTGTATTGTTCTGTCACAGTTATGATTGTTGTTCGTCTATTGTAAACCTTTTTTTTGTTTTATTCACATACGCACATATAGTTCGACTATAGCAAACTGTTTTCTAACCACCACGATAGCGGACAGTGAGTGTCGGCGACAAAGGTAGGTCCTAATATGCATAATGTCTACGTTGAAATCGCCGACTAGCATAGATGTTTTGTGCTTCTAGGCGTTTTATATTGTTCTGTCACAATTAGGACAGATATTATCGTCATGGCGTATAGTGGGTACTTTGCATGTAGTGTGCCTTGAGCACGGACACCACACAACGGACAAGCATAGACCCTAATTAAGGAGCTTGGCCCCTAAATTCGCCTTTAACTTTATCCAATAAAAGAATGGAACGAAATACCTTCCAGGATTGCAACATTAAGTGAGCCTTCTTAGTTTAATTCAGCATTGCTAAGGTATTTGGAACCCTGAAACTTTCAGTAACAATTACGTTTTGTTCGATGCTTACTCTTGTAATGTTTGTCTTGTTACTATGTTTTAAAAATTTCTGTACTACAGCACTGTATTAACCTGCAATTATTTATTCTTTGTAAAAATTGTGTTATGTGTATGTCTCCCTTCCCCTATGTATTGCCCCTAGTGGCCCTTATGGTACTTGAATAAATAAATAAATAAATAAATAAATAAATAAATAAATAAATAAATGCTCCACACAGAAGAAAAACACAACACGTAAAAAATAGCAAAGAAACCCCATGATCAATCCGCACACTGTGATTAATGGCTTAGTTACATGCTCTGCTGACTTACTATGTAGATAGTTCGAAAGAGAAAACAGCACACGAGAAGAGAAGCCCACAGACCCGTGCTGGCGAACAACTCAGTGCACTTTACGGCTTCTATAACATAGAAGGATGGTGGCTTGGGCTAGTTCGTAGGTCATCACGATTGTTATAGCGCGAACTTTGGACAAGGACAAAATGTAAACGGAGACGAGCACTCGTCTTCGTGTACCTTTTGCCGTTGTCCTGAGTTGCGCTATAGCAATCGTTGTATAACATCAAAATGCGAAGAGGGAATACGCACTGCTCATTAGTGGCACGCGAGGAGACCGCACATCAGCCTCGTGTCAAAACAGCGTCAAGCATCGTGGCCATACACAATCGCCCTCTGAAGAAATGATGGCTCATTCGTCTTGATTGCAAAAGCTGACACGTGCGTCAGTGAGCCACTTTCTTCAGAGGGAAGGCCTATCTACTTGGCAGGATTTCAGGCCGTGGCCTCCTTTGTGCCATCAATGGGTCTCGTCTAATCTTCCTGCTCGTTTTCATCTCAGATATTCCCTGGCCGTACGTGTTCACTTGTCCGTCAGCGCTCGTATTCTATGCATCTCTTCTTGTATACAGTCATCGCGCTGCTTTTATTTTTTGTTTTCGAAGCAGGGTCATTCCAAGTGAAACGTCCCAGCCCAAAATTCGGCCACCGGTGATTCTATTGAAAAAAATTGGGCTGAAAGGTAACTGTATGAGTGTGATTTTAGTGAAGTATTTTCGTTCAAAAAACTTTTGTGGTCACGTGACCACCCTTTGAATATTCCGGCAAGGAGGAAAAGTTAGGTGGGAATAAATTATGCGTATTTAACCCTGGTACTGGGTACAACGGCGCATTCTATTCTGAAGCATTCTATTTTCATTGTTCTTTCACGTAACGTCACAAGTAAAACCACATATTAATTTTGCGGCTTAAATAGGCCTAGCAAAGAAGCAAGAAAACAAGCATATTCACGCAATTTTTGTAAAAACAGCGGCAACGTTTCAGTCGCAAAAATTTTTAGCTCTTTTACCAATCTACATAGTATCTGCTAAAAATATATATTTTCAGCCTATGTAAACAAACATTTATTTAGAAAAATGCTTGCAAAATTCACAAAAAAATACATTTTTGGGATATTCACACCTAAATTAAGCATCAATGCCATCGCGATAAAAATATCTGCGAGGGTTCATTATATGCTGCAACGTCTTCCCTTGCGATGTGAAAATTTTCGTCGCTGTAAATTTTGTTTAAAGCGAAAAAAATTGTTTTTGATGTCCACAACCAATTTAGCTGGTAGGCGCTGGCAAACCGAAGCGTTCTCCGCAATTTTAGGTTAGTTATCGCGACCGATTATTGGTTATTTCGGTAGTGTGTATTATCTTTGGATCTTGTTAGATTATTTCATTGGTTTTGAGCATTGCTAGCCTTGTTTGAGGTCTTTACTGGCTGCAGTGTCACCATGCGACATGAGACAGTGGATGGACGATAAGCCGGGTTTCTAAGTGACTACTCAAAAAGAACTTCTTGAACATTTATACTACCACGAGGAGGACCACAATCTATCAGCAGAGTGGAACCTCTGCCACTTCACATGGCAAAAGCGCATAAGACTGTGTCGGCGGCCCACTTAAACGTCCGGCAGCAACAGCAAGTCTGCAGAGGCCACGTGGTGGTCAGATTCAAACATCACAGGATATCCCACAGGACACCATAGGCACACCACAGGAGTACCGATGTCTTTCCACCGTAGAACGTGTGCTTACTCTCGTTCATTTCACGGGCTTGTGAAATTTCATGGTTTTACTTGTGACGTCACGTGAAATAACAATGACAATAGAATGCTTCAGAATAGAATGTGCCGTTGTACCCAGTACCAGGGTTAAATACGCATAATTTATTCCCACCTAACTTTCCTTCCTTGCCGGAATATTTAAAGGTTGGTCACGTGACCACAAAATTTTAACGCGATAGCGTTGAAGAGCTCGTTTCGCAGAAATGCCCGGTGTCGGCGTCGTTGGTTGTGAGCGAAAAATCATCATCTTGTGCGTGACCGAAAAATCGAGAAAGATGCAAATAAAATAAATAATAAAAATTTCCGGGTCCGAGTGAGGATCGAACCCGGGCCGTCTGCGTGGCAAGCAGGTGTTCTACCACCCAGCCATGCCTCTGCTTGGAAGTACAGTGAAAAGAACTTCCTCTGCTTGGAAATGCAGTGAAAATAACTTTCATGCTTCGCAAACGCAAGCGTCCTTTATATAGGCGTCGCAATATAACATGTAATATCCCAGGAATATTGCGTGGTACAAGCGTACATTGCCATCGGGCGTCAGAATATGTGACTATCATACCGATTTCGTAGTTTAAAGCCGGCCACCCATTACAAACGGCACACACCTTAGCGCGCGTATTCCCTTAACAACACCACGTAGTGGGTGCACAGCAAATATGCACTAAGTGGTTGAAGTAGGCACCCGGGAGAGAATTTCGCTATCGCGTTCAACTCTTAAAGGCGAAGATTAAGGGTCCGGCCAATTTTTTTTGAACGAAAATACTTCACTAAAGTCACTCTCATACAGTTACCTTCTAGGTCAATTTTTTTTCAGTATAATCACCGGTGGTCGAATTTTGGGCTGGGACGTTTTACTTGGACCCAGCATTATGTACCAACTGGCGCTTAAGCCAAGCCGACTGCGATATAGCAATTGTGCACCAACTTTAAGCTCTCTTAAAGAAGATATGCTGAAGAAATAAACAGGAGAGAGAATGAAAGAACAAGGACACCATAGTAATGTCTGATATGCTTATATATATATATACCCGTCGCTTACGTTCTGTTAGCGAAGGTTTCGCCAGCACAACCGCTGCTCCGGTGCAGCAGAGGGCATAGGAAGCGAGAAGCGATACAGCTGAGTTGGACACGTTGACGCAAACGCGGCATTCTGCCGAGACGCCCCACCTCTGGAAGCCGCCGGCATAGCGCTCCATCAGCGATAGGACTTCGGCAAAGCTCAGCCATTTTCCGTCCCGCTCCTGCGTGAATATCAAGGAACTGCTGCAATAGAAAGTATGTTTACGTGATAACTTAGCTACAGATGCCATTTTGCAATTTCAGTCGATATAACGCACAACCACTTCAAAGTCAAGAATACTTGAATTTGGAGATCGCACCTGCACTTTGTCATAATACTTCGGGCCACGAACACGCATTTTCACAAGTACTGAAATAACTGCCAATCTAGCTACGTAAGGTGATTATCAGCGTCAAAACCAATAGCCAGTATGCGCCAAGTGCGAGGCACATGCCTCTCGCGTATTTCTCCATGAAACCCGCTCGTATGATAGCTGCGCCCACGTTGAGGCCCAAACACATCGGGCGAAGGCTTGAAGCGGCGCAGGACCTGGTATGCGACCTCGTGCTGCAATGGATACCCGCGCACATCGGAGTTCCCGGGAACGAAGCGGCCGACGAACCTCGCCAAGGCAGCGAACGCGACGGACACACCCACCACGACATCCGTGAGCCCCTTCGACGTAGCACGCCACCGTCTTTCCCTCTCCTTCACCTCTCGCCACCCGGATGCGCGCGTGGCGGCCGCCAAGCCACCCCGCCCCCTCCCGAGGACCGGTCTGACGAGAGAGGAGCGTGCTTTCCTCCTCCGCCTTCGAGTTGGCATGGCCAGCACGGCGGAAAGGCTGTGCCGACTGACGGGGGGCGGAAATCTCCTCTGTGCGCAATGCTCCAGAATTGAAACACTGGAGCACGTCCTCCTAGAGTGCACTCATTACGTGGACGATCGACGAGAACTTGTGCGTGCCTACCGTGCCCAGGGCCTCGCCGCCAACACCGCTGATGAGCTGATCTTCCCCAGGGCGCATGCAGTGGTCATGAAACGTGTTGTCGGTGCGCTCATCGACTACTGCAGGGCCAGCGCGCTCTTCGAGCGCCTCTAACAGAGACTGTCGGTGCCAACATCGAGGTTCTCCGGACATCAACCTGTGAGTTCGGCGAAGTTCAATTTTTATCGAGCCAGGGCTATGTGCTCCGGCGAGCGCCTCGCGCGCTCACCCTTTTAACGCGCCCCCCAAGGCCCGTTTGAAGTGCTCCGTCCTGCGGTGTTCCTTCTTCTCCCGGCCTTCCTGGTGGTGGTGGTGGTAAACATTTTTATTTGAGAAAAGGAACCAAAGAGTTGCTGCATATTGCATGCTTGAGTGGCTAGACCCTATTCCGGGACGCCAATGGAGCAGGCCGCTGCCCGAGCGCGCCTCACCAAGGAGCGTTGAGCATCCAAGGTAGAGCAGCCGAGCAGGTACTCCTCCCAAGCCTCTCTAGTTGGGATGGGAAAGGGGGGATAATAAAGGAAGGGGGGTTGGCAGGGCACGAAGCGACGACGTGGTAGGTGTCGGCCAGGACCTGACAGGTCGAGCAGGTGCCATTGATTTCCGGCAAAAAGTGCCTGGCGACCGCCGGACTGAGGTAGGTGTTCGTCTGGAGGCGGCCTAGTAGTCGTTCGTCTGCTTTCTCCAGACCACGTGCGGGGTCCGGGTAGAGGCGGCGCGAATCCCGGTAATAGGCCAGCATTTCGCGGAAGCGCGTCAGGTTCGTATTGCCAGATTCCGTCTCGGAACATGGAGGGGCAGCGGCCCGGATGAGAGAAGCGCGGGCAGTGGCATTCGCCGCCTCGTTGCCGGGGCACCTTCCTGGCGACCTTCCTGGCGGCTTCGTTTCGCACCGCGCGAGGGCTGGCGCGATCGGACGGATCACGAAATTAACCGTCATTTTATTTTTTTTAATTTGTTTTCTCCCCCTATCCTTTATCTGTAGCTATCCCTTTTATTCCCCACACCCCATCCCTGTGCCGACCTGTTGAGGTGTCCTCGTAAGGAGAGACAGTTACGGGAAGGCACTTTTCTCTTCTTTTCCGATTATTTTATTAATAACCACTTATAGAGAGACGCAATCTCCTTGATCTCATCTCTTCACTCTGGTGTCACTACCACGCTTTCCTACTCTTCGAAAGCAGTCGGCTACCCTTAGCGGCCACCGAAGAACTTGCCCTGTCCATGGCAATTTCTTCTTTACCAATCACTTCCCGTGCGCATTCAGACTGTGGATTTCGGCTTTGACATTATTAAAATGAGTTTCTTCCTGGACCCAATCTGCTCTCTTCTTGCCCTTTAACCATACGTCGGCAAAACTTGTGAAACTCACTCAGACTCACTCATGAAATACATTTCGCGCTTAGGGCTCACTCGGACTCAGACTCACCAAAATTTTCCTGAGCCGGACTCACTCGGACTCACACTGACGAAAATTTTCTTCGACCGCACTCACCCAGGCTCAAACTCACCGAAACATTACTCACCCGGAATCACTCAGCCTCAGACTCGCGACTCGATCTGAGTCTGAGTGAGTCCGTGTGAGTCGACTCATGAGTCCGTTAGCCTAGAAGTAGCTTCTTCGACCATGGTGTCAATGCGCTTTAACACAAATATTTCACGTAATTGGAGGTATTCTTGGCGCCTTTTGATATAATACGTTCGAATACGAGTTATGAGTGCTCGCAAATCTATAGGTGATTTTTAGTGAAAGATATGACAACATAAGATATATTTATCAAGAACTTCCCTGGAAGAGTTGGCGGGGGGGAGGTCAAGGCACCCCCCTACGTAATTCGCGCCTCTGATCTATAAATATTGAAATGGCGAATGAACGACACTGCTTTGGAATAGGTGTGAGTAGACTTGAGTATAAACGTGACTCCAGGTAAGGCTTATAGTAATGCTGGAGATGAGCGGAGAGGACCATAGGTCGGCAAAAAAGAAGTGGAACTCACTCAGACTCACTCAAGAAATACATCTGGCGCTTTGGACTCATTCTGACTCAGACTCACCAAAAGTTTCCTGAGGCGGACTCAGTCGAACTCACACTCACGAAACTTTTCATGAGGTGGACTCACTCGGACTCAGAATCACCAGAATATTACTCACCCGGGCTCACTAAGACTCATACTCACGGCTTGATCTGAGTCTGAGTGAGTCCGAGTGAGTCGACTCATGAGTGAGTTCGCCTTCAACGCTACAGCTAACACATCCTCACATGGATCGCGGAGTCGTCTTAAATACACTTCGTTACAGTCATGTTACCTAAGACGAAACAGTTTCCGAAAGACTCGGATAAAATATAAAAGTCAGCTTCGCCGCAAGGGCGAAGCTATGAACGCGACAGCGAGAAATGGGAATGTCACACGAAGAACGACAAGCAGCTCGATACTTGCAGCTGAAGCACAAAGAAGAACGCTCGAAAAGAACGCACTGGCACGGCTTTTTTTTTAAATGCGAATGCATTTCATTGTCGGGCTATGTCAGGCATCCGGCGTTGTGCGGCGTTGGCGTTGTGCGGCGTTGACCGAGGAGGAGGAGGAGGAGGATAGGTTGAGGAGGTGTGCGCGCCGGCAGGTGTTAGATGTGAAGCATCTTATGGCGAAGCTTAATCCGGTGGTGGTGGTGGTGTGCGCCGTGACCACCCTTACTGCGCATGCGCAAACCCTTTCAAAAAAAAATAAAAATAAAAAACCTCCTCTCTCCCTCTCTCTCCACTAGGCATCCCTCGCCGCGGCAACCACACCCTCACTCGCATGCGCCTCCCCTCCTGTCTCCCCTGCTGCACTCCCCCCTCTCTCCTCTAGGCATCCCTGCCCGCGCCGTCCACACTCCCACTGCGCATGCGCGTCCCACCTCTCTCTCCTCTCCTACGCTCCCCCCCCTCTCTTCTCTAGGCATCTCTGCCCGCAGCGTCCACACTCCCACTGCGCATGCGCGCCCCCCCCTCTCTCTCTCCTACGCTCCTCTCCCTCTCTCGACTCGCGACGCCGACACAGGCAGCGTCTGCTAGCGAGTTTCTTGGTTGAAAAAACCGACTGCTCGCGCTGCACAACCGTTCACTGGCCACCCCGTATATGGCAATGGATCTTGACCTCCAAGGTGGTGCCGGTGGGAGATTTCTCCTGTGCGTTGTTGAACAATAAAAATTCGCAGCGTGCGCGTTAACTAAAAGCGGACTGCGAGTCTCTGTGTCCAGTCGCCGTCTTCTGTCTCTCATTGCACATTAGCAGCGATTGGCATGTTCCAGTAGGAAACACCGCTCCATCGCTGCGTCCTTTACGCATCCCCAGTTTTAAATGCGAATGCATTTCTTAGTCGGGCTATGTCAGGCATCCGGCGTTGGCGTTGTCCGCGGTGGCCTCGGCAGGTGTTATAGTGAGTGGAGAGGAGGAGCGCGCTCTGGTGCGTGAGGGCGCTCGCATCGCGGGAGCTCGGCGGAGCTATATATGAAAAAAAAAATTTTTTTAATAAAAAAAAGAAAAAAAGAACGAAAGAAAATTAAAAAAAAAAGAAAAAAGAAAAAAAAACAGAAAAAAAAGAAAAAAAAAACAGGCGCTGCGCCGTGCTCCCGACCAGGCTGCAGAAATTAGGCGCCTTTTCCTTCTTCGAACCACAACCACCATATACGTATAAATGGAGTGAAGCACGCGCGAAATGCATTCGCATTTCCTCACGATTCCCTTCGGGGAGGTGCGGGCATTTTTTCGATCCAGCGGCCGTGGCACTTGTATACACAGGACAAGTGTGAACTAACAACTGTGACAGTTGTGACCCGTTTGTTTCAGCAACGCGCTTAACGTGTCGACAATGCAGAACCGACGCTCTTGGATATTTCTTTCTCTTTCAATCTGCGGCGCTTGTAGTGGCCCCTCTGCGTCTCCTCGCACGCGGTTGCGTCTTACCCAAGGTGTGCCCTGTGTTGTTGTTTCTTTCTTTGTTTCACATCATGGGTAGGTACAGAAAGGGGCCACTTTTTCGTACGTGTCTCAAGGGCAGTTTTCAAACTGAAAGAAAATGTAGGACCGTTGCATGATAGAAAACGCGAGCAAGCTACTCCGAGATCTGCGTACCGTCAGCGGTAAATAGTGTAGATAAATAGCTCGCCGTTATTAGGCCGGCGCCTGCATGGCTCGTGGTTGAGCGAGGGGTCGCTGGGTTGAATCCCCGATCGGGTGCTTCAGAATTTTTCTTCTGATTTATTTTCCTTTGTCCCTTATATATATATATATATATATATATATATATATATATATATATATATATATATATATATATATATATATATAGTAGTGGGAAAAGAATCACGCGGACCCCGCTAGAATTATGAACAAGAAAGAAAATACGACTTTCGTTGGTTTGGCACTGTATATTCTTACTAACGTTTCGTCTGGTAGACCAGACTTTGTCAAAGTTGTCCACCAGACAAAACGTTAGTAAGAATATACAGTGCCAAACCAACGAAAGTCGTATTTTCTTTCTTGTTCATATATATATATATATATATATATATATATATATATATATATATATATATATATATATATATATATATATATATATATATATATATATATATATATATATATATTTATATTTATATATGTATATATATATGTATATATATATATATATATATATATATATATATACGCTTCTAAAAAACTGTTTATTGGTGACGTTTCGATCGGAGACCGATCTTCATCTTGATGAAGATCGGTCTCCGATCGAAACGTCACCAATAAACAGTTTTTTAGAAGCGTATATATATTTTTCCTATTTTGTTCTACGGCAACCGAAGCCAGACTCTATATATATATATATATATATATATATATATATATATATATATATATATATATATATATATATATAACACGGCTGAACCATGTTATTTCAATATATATATACAGGGCTCGGTGGCTGCGCCACAACGCTGACGTCTAACACGCTGGTTTTCGCCGTGCAGGTGATCACCGCCGCTGTTTGCCACGTGCTGCTGCCTCCACTGCTGACGGCATGCACCGTGGCGCCAATGGAGCATGCGCCATCGTTCAACCGCTACCCAAATCAGATTGCTGTTCCGCTTGTCTTGGCTTTGCCGGAGGAACGCAGATCGACACCCGACTACTGGGTGCTCCTGCCGTCGTGGGATCCCGCGTCGAAAAGAACACTATCAAGTCCGCCAAATATAAAGGAGCAGCGACCGTCGCGACCACTTTGTGGGCTCGGTGGCTGCGCCACAACGCTGACGTCTAACACGCTGGTTTTCGCCGTGCAGGTTAGTGTAAAATAGTTTTTTCAGTAAGAAATCCAGCGATTATTGCTTGGTGCAGCTTCCGAGCCCTCAGTGCTGCCTTGATCTTTTTGGTGAATGTGTGCATGTCATTCAGTCTTTGTTGTTGCTGTCAGGGGATGTGGAAACCAATCCAGGGCCTAACATGAATTATGTTCTCGCTGAGTTACAAAAGCTGACAGCTGGGCAAATCAAACTAATCACTGAGGTACAAGGCTTAAAGAATGAAGTTATGAGCACCGATAGAACGCTAACGGATCTAAGTAAGCAAATGACAGAACCTGAGCAACACTACCAGGCACTGATACTTTTACGAAGTGAATTAGGAGCGGTGCACGCTGCTACCGCCGAAACTGGTCGCCTGGTATCTAACCTCGAGATTCGCATAGATGACGCTGACAACCGGTCTCGTAGAAACAACTTAATATTGTATGGCATTTCCGATTCCAACCCGTCGGAAACTTTTGCGCAGTCCCAAAAAATATTCATTGATAATATTCATGAGCACAGGTCTTGACGCTAAAGAAATTGAGCAGGCCCACTGGCTGGGACGGTACTCACCTGGCCGTAACCGCGCCATTATCGTCAAATTTGCGCTCTACAAAACTAAAGAATTAGTCCTCATTAACGGTTGTAAGTTAAAGCGGAGTTCATTGAAGCCATAGCGCTAAACAGACAGGGACCACAGAAAGAAGACGGGACTTTCTTTCTGTGGTCCCTGTCTGTTTAGCGCTATGGCTTCAATGAACGTTACAAACCAACTAGCCCAAACGTCTGTTCTCTTGGATTAAAGCGGAGTAACTGCGCAATTGGAGAACATTTTTCACCAGCCATTCGAAACGCCCGCAAACATCTTACTGCTTTCGGCAAAAGTAAAGGAACGCCTTTCAAACTACGTTTCAAGACACTTGTCATGGGATCCAAACGCTATGAATATGATGAATCATCCAATTCCGTAAAAGAGACTCATTAGCAATCAAAGCGCTACAGAGGCTCACCAAACCCTCGTCATGTTGCCACAAGGAATAAGCTTTCTTTATCTGTTATATTCACTAACGCCCGTAGTTTTCTTCCAAAGCGTGGAGATATATCAAGCCTTGTTTCTTCATCTAGCAGTAATTTACTCATCATAACTGAAACGTAGCTCACGGGCGACATCAGTGACAATGAGGTGTTATCAGACTTGCCAAACTTCGAAATTCATCGTCGTGACCGTCTGGGAGCACGAGGTGGGGGAGTTTTTATAGCATTTAGCAAGCAATTACCTTGTACAACAATTACTCCCCCTGATGGATAGCCTGGCTACTTCTCCGCTCATTCCCACAGGCTGTCCTCCTGGGTGTCTGTTATCGACCCCCTGTTAACAGCCCCGATTTTCCTGGAAAGCTAAACAGTGTTTTGTGCCAAGTTACAGCTGCGCATCCTAACGCTCATATTCTTTTATTCGGTGACTTCACCTTCACTGGTATTAACTGGCACGATCTATCTTCCGGAGCATCAACTAACGCTAAGGCCAGAGATTTCATCCACGTCTGTTTAAACTTTAATCATTCACAGCTTGTTTCTGAACCAACACGTGTTTCGCGTGATTGTGCGAACGTCTTAGACCTTATACTAACCAATCATCCAGACGGCTTATCAACTCTAACCTTTATTCCTCCTATCAAAGACCACAAAGTTCTCCACGCCACATTTTTATTTTTCGCACCACCACGTGCGACAAGTCGCAATACAATCAGCCTATACGATAGAGGCAACTTCCAAGCCATTAATGACGAATTATCTCCCTTTCTACCTAACTTTGAGTCTCGATTACAGGAACGATCTATTGATGAAAATTGGGTGCTCTTTAAGAGTAAAATGATTCACTTAGCAGACAAACATATACCGAAAATTACCGTCCGTGAGAATGGTCAGAATCCGTGGTTCACCAATAACTTAAAACGTTTAGAAAATAAGAAGAAAAGACTTTTCCGAGCTGCTAAACAGAGTGCGAATACTAACGCTTGAGAAAAGTATTGTTCTGCTGAAAAAATCTACTTATCTGCTGTTCGTGGTGCTAAGCATGCTTTTTTTAACGACGACTTACCCAAAATGCTTGCAGACGAACCGAAGAAATTTTGGCAAGTAATAAACCCAAGTCATGCTCGCGCCATAACACTTGCTCACGATTCGGGAAACATTATGTCTGATACTGCACGCGCCACAACTTTCAACAATGCCTTCGTTTCAGTTTTATTGCGATAGCAATTATATGGACACTCTCGGCTGATTTTTGCCGTCGCCGTCTGTCGACGCCGTCATGTCCCGGATATGTACATGTATGTTTATATCCCCTTCAGGCGCAGTGTCCACATATGTGGACGCGACTTGTTTTTGCCAGTTCCACGGACTAGTGGGAAAGAAAGGGCAAGATACATTGCGCATAGGAATAATTGGACCTTCTACATAGTCGACGCGTCTTGACTTGACCCCAATGTGCTGCACACTATTGCAGCCGATCAGATTTATGAAGGCACTACGATGTTTGACGGGTCACTGGACGTGCAGCGTTCCAGAACCAACTTCTCAAGTATTATTTTCCTTTGCTCAAAATGAACAGAGCTAAAAACGAACTGCGTGTTCATTTTGAGCCTAAGATTACCTTCTTTTCGTGTAAAAATCGTACATTAGTGGTTGCACAATAATGAAATATTTAATTATACGCTAATTAAGATTAATTAGCGAAGCTCGCAAATAACAACACATTTCTTCATTTTCTTTCGTGGAATGTAGTAAGGAGTGCCTTAGAATTATGTTGTACGAAATTTAGACATTTCCTGACAGTGCATGATAATGTGCGCCTGAAGGGGATATATAAAAAAGGAATAAAGAAAAATAAATCAGTGGAAAAAAAATCCAAGCCATCTCACTGCGGATTCGAACCAGCGACCCTTCGCTCCGCAGCCTGCTGCGCTAGCCAACACAGCCACGCGCTTTTTTTTTTTTTGCTTTATTGCCTGTTTCCAGACATTATGTACAACAACAATGACATAGGGGTAATAACAACAAACAGTGTCAGTCCTACAGGACAGACACCAATTTTAAAATTCCTTGAGGGCTGTCAAGGGTTCCACCCACGACAACCACTCAGGTACAAACTCCTGCGCTTTCTGAATTTCAACAAACTTCGACATGCACTCTCTGAAGTACATTCTTGCGGGTCTTGCATCTGGATCACAATGAAATCCTGCCATACGGGCGCGCCATAAACAGTGGAGGCCTGTTAACATTATTAAATCAAACGGCAAACCATCATCATTATCTATTGGGAGAAATCTGATGCCATATGGATCCAACGGGAATTCCTTCTTGATCGTTCTCTGCAGTACATCCCAAAAAATACACTCCCTCCCAGCAATGTAAAAAAACGTGGTCGATAGTTTCTGGCTTATTACAAATGAGACAGTCTGACCCCCCAAGGTAAAAAGAAACCCCGCTCTTCTAGAAACACCTTGACATGCAGTGTACCTGTGTGAAGCCTAAAAAAGAAGGACTTTGTGGCGGGAGCCACTTGCATTCTTTTAACCCGTTTTAGCACGTCCTGCCCTTGGCCTCCACTGTACATGGCCCTGTACATAGGAACAGGTAAAATTGTATCACACACATCTCTGTACAGCTTCTTACGTGTCACTGAAAACAGATACTCATTAGAAAATCTGACAGATAAAAAGCGGATACTTAAGATCACCTCCCTGAGATACCCGCAGACAGCGCCGTTCATGTGGTCTGTACCAACTATGTATCCAGGTAAAGCCCTCATAAGCCTCAGTTGGCACACCGTACGCAGGAAAGAATCGCTCACATTACGGAAAAAGGAGAACCTGTTTATGATTTGCCTTATGAAAAGGTGGGGTAGTCCCAAACCTCCGTTCTTTACTCGCCTAAACAGATTGGTTCGACTGCATTGTTCCCAACTCGAGGCCCACACGAAAACTGCGAAAACACGATGAAATTTCTGTATATTAGCCCGTGAACAATGCAATACCTGCATGACATACCACAGTTTCGTGACGAAGAATAAATTGCAAACCGTAGCTCTCGAGAACATTGATAGATGATTACCCTGCGACCTATTCGCTTTCAACTTAATTTCTCTTGCCTGTTCTAGCCAATAGTTATCATTGTCTTTGTAGTGTTCTAGAGGTACACCTAGATACTTGACAGGTGTCGTCCCCCCACTTAATATTGGCAAAAAAATCTGGTCTGGATGACCACTCTCCGTGCCAAAAACCCAAGCACTTTCCCCAGTTTACCAGACTACCAGTTGCATTGCCAAAACTCTTTACTACAGTGATAACCTCTGTAACACTTTCTTTGTCTGTGCAACAAACTGCGACATCATCCGCATATGCCAGAATTTTAACTTCTGATTCCTGCAATCTAAAGCCGTGAATGCTGCTGTTTTCACTTATTGCTAAGCACAGCGATTCTATATAGATGCTGAACAATAGGGGGCTCAGCGGGCACCCCTGACGGACGGAACGCCTAATGTTAATGGGGGCCCCTAATGACTTGTTAACTACTAAACGTGTCGTGCAGTTGCGGTATGCCAACGCTACTCCATCTCTTATTATAGAACCAACATTCACGTGGTCTAATATGGCAAGCAACAGGACATGAGAAACACAGTCAAACGCCTTTTCGAGATCAAGCTGCAGAATCGCCACACGACCTTGACTGGCGTCGCAACACTCGAGAACGCATCGCAGTTTCTGTATATTAGTTACAATCGACCGTCCCATAATGCCGCATGTTTGGTGAGGCCCAACCAATATTTTGATGACACCCTGGAGTCGCCGCGCTAGTACCTTCATCAAAATTTTGTAATCGCAGTTAGTTAATGATATAGGCCGATATGACGATACTAGTTTTAACTTCTCTCTATCTTCGGTCTTTGGTATCAAAATAGTATGTGCCTCACTAAAGGACCGTGGCAGACCATCCAGTTTATATGACTCGTTAAAAACATCTTTTAACAGTCCGGATATCATCATCAGCCTGTCTACGCCCACTGCAGAGCAAAGGCCTCTCCCATGTTTCGCCAATCAACCCGGTCCTGTGCTTTCTGCTGCCACGTTATACCTGCAAACTTCTTAATCTCATCTACCCACCTAATATTCTGCCTCCCCCTCACGCGTTTGCCATCTCTTGGAATCCAGTCAGTTACCCTTAATGACCAGCGGTTATCCTGTCGACGTGCTACGTGCCCGGCCCATATCCATTTCTTCTTCTTGATTTCAACTATGATATCCTTAACCCCCCGTTTGTTCCCTGACCCACTCTGCTCTCTTCCTGTCTCTTAAGGTTACACCTATCATTTTCCTTTCCATCGCTCGCTGCGTCGTCCTCAGTTTAAGTTGAACCCTCTTTGTAAGTCTCCAGGTTTCTGCTCCGTAGGTAAGTACCGGTAAGATGCAGCTGTTATATACCTTCCTCTTGAGGGATAGTGGTAGACTACCATTCATGATTTGATAATGCTTGCCGAATGAGCCCCATCCCATCCTTATTCTTCTAGTTATTTCACTCTCATGGTTCGGCTCCGCGGTTACTACCTGTCCTAAGTAGACGTACTCCTTTACAACTTCCAGTGTCTCGCCACCTATCGCAAAGCGCTGTTCTCTGCCAAGATTGTTCCACATTACTTTAGTTTTATGCATATTAATTTTCAGACCTACTCTTCTACTTTCCGTATCCAGTTCAGTAATCATAAGCTGTAATTCGTCTCCCGCGTTACTCATCAATGCAATGTCATCAGCGAATCGCAGGTTACTGAGATACTCTCCATTAACTCTTATCCCTAACTCTTCCCAATCTAGGGCCCTGAAAACCTCCTGTAAACACGCTGTGAATAGCGTGTTTACACAAAACGGGCTACTCGTAAGTGGACGTGGAGGAGTCCTAATGGCGAAACTAAAAATGAAATAGACTTCATAATGTGTGCACACCCGGGCATTGTACAGGATGTGGAAGTAGTTAACAAGATCCGATGCAGTGACCACAGAATGGTAAGATCTAGAATTCACCTAGACTTGAGGAAAGAACGGCAGAAACTGATACGCAAGAAGCCGATTAATGAACTAGCTCTGAGAGGGAAAGTACAGGAATTCAGAGTTTCACTTCAGAATAGGTACGCGGCTTTAACCGAGGAAATCGACCTTAGCGTTGACGCAATGAACGATAATCTGACTAGTATCATTAAGGAGTGTGCAGTGGAAGTCGGGGGGTACAGTCGTTAGACAGGACACTGGTAAGCTATCCCAAGAGACGAAAAACCTCATTAAGAAACGTCAAACCTTGAAAGCCTCAAATGCAACAGACAAAATAGAGCTGGCGGAGCTTTCCAAGTTAATCAATAGGCGTAAAGTAGCCGACATAAGAAAGTATAATATGGAGAGAATTGAGCATGCTCTAACGAACGGAAGAAGCCTCAAAGCTACGAAGACAAAACTGTACATAGGCAAAAATCAGATGTATGCATTAAGGGACAAGGAAGGCAAAGTCACAACCAATATGGATAGAATAGTTGAGGTAGCCGAAGAGTTCTACAGAGATCTGTACAGCAGCCGAGACAGTCAGGATGATAACGTAAGAAGCAATAATAGCCCAGAGGAATCTGACATCCCACCAGTATTGACCGGAGAAGTAAAGAAAGCCCTAAAGGGAATGCAAAGAGGCAAAGCAGCTGGTGAGGATCAGGTAACATCAGACCTGTTGAAAGACGGCGGAGAGATTATGTTAGAAAAACTGGCCACCCTGTATACGAAGTGTCTCTCGACAGGGAGGATACCAGATTCTTGGAAGAATGCCAACATCATCTTGATCCATAAGAAAGGGGACGTCAAGGACCTGAAAAATTACAGGCCCATCAGCTTACTGTCCGTTGTCTACAAGCTATTTACAAAAGTAATTGCTAACAGAATTAATACGACATTAGAGTTCAATCAACCAAAGTCCGGATAATTCACCTTTAAATGTCTTGTAAAACAGAGCACTGAGGCCGTCCGGCCCCGGTGACTTCCCAGGATTCAGCTTATCTATGGCCTTTACTACTTCCATTTGTGAAATAGGTAGTTCTAACGCTTCTCTCGTGTCATCAGACAACTGTGGCATCCTTCTAAGGAACGCCTCTTTAAATACCTCCACATCAACTGGTCTAGCAGCGAATAGTGTCTCGTAGTGTTTAGAAAACGCCTGTCCTATGTTGTCATTGTCTGCCATCTCTACGCCATTGTATTCGATAATTTCTATATGGTTCCGCCTGGCGTGACTTTTCTCGAGTCCAAGTGCACGTTTCGTTGGGTGCTCATCTAAGGTCATTTGCATAGTTCTGGCTCGCACTAGCGCTCCTCGATAGCGTTCTTCATCATAAATCTCTAATTTCTTTTTGATATTGCGCAAATCATCGGCATACACCCCAGGTTTCTCACATTCCAGTGCTGTCAGCTGCTCTAGCATCAATTTTAGCTCTCTCTCTTTCTTTTTCGATTCAAATGCAAGGACACTGGATCGATCTATCGCTATCATTTTGATGCGTTGCTTTAAAAGTTCCCACTCCTTTCCTATTTTCTCTACATGAGCTTCCACAATTTCCTTAATTTGCTTCATCACGGCTACGTTGAAGGACTCGTCACTTAAAATATTGGTGTTCATTTTCCACTGCTCCCACGAAAAGCTATTGCTTTCTTTCTTCGAACCTATCTGGCACTTTACTAGGCAATGATCAGAAAAGGCAACTGGCACAACGTTATAGCTGCTGCACTGTGTTATTGTCTCTACTGATATGTATATTCGGTCTAATCGGGCATTGCTTGCACCTTGAAAGTGGGTATATTTAACTGCCCGGGAACTTTCCAGACACTCTGCAACATCCACCAACTCATAATCCACAACCATTTGCGCCAGAACATCACTACTTTTGTCTTTAAAATTGCGATTGCTTGATCTGTCTATTTCTTTCAATACACAATTAAAATCCCCTACCAATATGAGCTGCTTTTCATTGCACATGTACTGTCGAAAATAATCAAAAAAATTGAAGCGCTCCTGCAACGTAGTTGGAGCATAGACGCAAAGAAAGCGTCATTCACTGTCACAATAAGCAATATCGCACATTACTAATCGGCCTGACGGACATGCCAATACATTCTGTATAACCAAACCAGGCAGTTTTCTAATAAAGAGAACGCATCCCCCCCGATCTACCTACTGCATGGCTCACAATGACAAAATACCGCCCCGTGAACTTCCGCACCATGCTCTCAGTCTCCTCCTCACCCTCCACTTTCGTCTCCTGCACTGCCAATATATCCAGATTTTCCTCCAACAACAACCGGTACACTTGGCTTTGTTTCTTTCTAGAAGCAAAGCCTCTAACATTCAGAGTAGCAAATCTGAGAAATGCTTCAGGAGCCATTTTAGCCTTGTGGGTGAGGTAGGCCCGGAGCATGGCGCTTACCTAGCACGTCTAGCGCAACGCTAGACGCCTCCGGGACCGCCCGGCGGACCGGTCTCCATGCCCACTGAGAACGGATTGTCCGCCGCTTTCCTGTCCATAGTGCTACCAGGTCTCGCTCTCAGGCTGGTGCGTCTACCGGCCGGCGTCTTCGCCGGCGGTTCCTCCACGCTCTTCTCACCAGCTTTCTCTCCTTGGCTTGAGACTGCTTCCAGGGGTCTTTTAATTGCTGTGCCGCCAGCGTTGCTCCCCGAGGCGCCGCCGGCGTTCCGTGACCCTTCCTCCGAATCCAAGTCCGTGCTCGCGCTCCAAGGGACGCCTTTGGCTGGCCGGTCCTGTTTAGACGCTGGCGCAGACGCTCCAGTAACCTGTCCGCTTAAATCATTCTTCTCTTCTTCTGGGGCCATGGCCGATGCTGCTGCAGGATCTGGCGCTCTTTCAGTAGGTTCTGGTGTAGCGTCTCCGGCAGATGCTGATGCGTCCCAATCCAGTTCAGCTACACTACCATCTCCACTGCCTTTGGCGGCGTCCTCTGCCTCGGTTACGTCCATGATCTGTTGTGCTGCATCCTCGGTCTCCACTGATCCCGTCACTGAGGCGTAGGAGCGGACGCACTGCGCGTCGACGTGTCCGAAACGCCGGCAGTGTGAGCACCGTCCCTTACGAAAATGCCAGATATGGCCCATATATCTTTCATATAAGGCCATATATGATCAAATAAGGGCAGATATAAAGTCAGATATGGCCATATATGGATTTATACGCCGTTATAAAAAAGTTTATATAAGGCTATATAATCCCATATATGGGTGTATTTATATGTATATAAGGGTACTTAAGGATATATACTGTCATATATGAGAGTACTTATATATAAATAAAGACACTTATAAGGCTATATACTCCCATATATAAGTATACTTATATATATATAAGGGCACTTATAAGGCTATATACTGTCATATATGAATGCAAATAGGCTATAAATGTAATGTCCGACAATCATCAAAATTAAGGGAAGTGAAGCATTTGCTCGCTGCCTTCATAATTACTTGTGTTTTGGTGGGAGACACCTTGAGATGACTAGACAACAATTATGTCAATAAAAAAAAAGCGGCAGATCCCACACATTGTGGGAATGGATGTAATGCGAAGCAGCCTGCAAAGGAGCAAATCATGCTGTACATAACGTGCATGTCATGTTTTACACGTTAGGACCTGTAATTTATGTTGGTCATACAGTCACATCGCGCAATACCAATTCTGGTGTATAGCTAGCTAGCTGAATGCAAGTGCACCATGAGCGTGCATGTAAATCACATTGTTCATGACATGCATGTCATGCTTTTCATGTTACCACCTGCCACTTATGTTTGTCATACAGTCACGTCATGCAGTACCAATTTTGGTGTATATCAAGCCAGTGAAACAGCCGCAAGCATGCCATGAGCGTGTCATGCAAGTCGTCTTGCACATGACGTACTTGCATGCTAATTTTGTATTTTTACTCCTCCTGCCTGGGCCCTCATAAGTCTGCAGTGTATTCTAAATAAATAAGATAAATATATGTATTAGAAGGCAACCACTCCATCTAGAGAAATATTTCAATTCTAAAATCTTTCTCATGAGTACTACAGCCAAAATGTTGGTATAAGCTAGCTTTGGAAGCAGCCACCTTCCTTGTACATTTTATATCGACTGGACTATCACTTTAATTATGTTTAGATGAAATGCTTCTTACTTAATGTTAGTAAATGCAAAACTAGCGATAAACATGCAAAAGCAACTCGTCATTAATACTTAAGGGCCATATATATCAGCTGTAGGTAGCAATGCATGTATGGGAAACATTTATAAGGCACATCAGAAAATTCCTTGAGCGCACAAGTATATCATTGAAATATGCAGAATACAAGAGAAGTGCCATAGTAGTATGGCGCAAATGTGGAGCACAATGAGATTATGTAGCATTGTATTTGGAATTCTTTATCTACAAACTGACCTATATTAAGGTGTTTCTCGGTCTGTACATCAAGCGTACTTGTGCTGACGTAACATGAAATACATTAAAGCAGCAGTTTTTGTCTCGCTTTCCGGCTGTTGCTAAATACAAAATCTCAGTAGAGGATTATGGCTCAGCAGAACAAGTCATAGTATGTCACGTAAACAACAATGAAAGGAATACATGAGAAACACCAGTGAACAAAATAAATGTATACATTGAAATAGCTATTAATGCATGGCTAATAGCAAGAACAGCACAAATATAAGACATCACGTGGATTACAAATTATTTGAGGTGTATGTAGTGGTCACTGCACAGGAAAAACTGTTTTATTGAAAGTCAGCTGCACGATATGATGATTTCTTAATATCTAACATGATTGATTTTGCAGAGCAGTTCAATTTGCATGAAAAATTTCGCAGAAGTTCTGCAGGAATTTCCTACGTATCAAACATATATAAGTGAGAGTTTCATACTCTGCGCACTTGGAAGGTTTACAGTTCAAGTAACTTGCACTTCAGGTCAAAGGTTCAGCACGCCATGCGCTTGGAAAATTCAGAGTTAGAGTTCCAGTCGCAGCTATCAAGGGTTCAGTAGAACAGAAGTATAGCATGTAGAGAGGGTTTAGAGTCCTAACACTCTTGGTACAATAAGTTGTGTGTTGTACTACAGAGGTCAAGGGTTTGTTACCCAGCATGCTTGAAAAGCTCAGTTTGTGTCCTTCAGATGCCAAGCGTTTGATGCCCAACACACTGGAAGGTTATCTGCATACTTTAGGTCAAAGGTTCGATATCCTACATGCTGAGGTGGTCAAGGGTTCAATGCCTCACATGTTTGGAAGCAGGGTTAAAGTCAAGGGAGGCCTGGGGGGGGCCTGGCCCGGGGCTTGGCCCCCTTCAGCTGCACTACTCAGCTACACAGCTGCAGGCGAAATGACACCCATTCGACAAACACTGGAGTTATCTTTTTAAGTAGTAGTGCCTTGTGCAGTAATAGTGCTTGTTGTAGCTCTTCAATTTTCTTAATAATGAGTTAGCCGCGATTGTCGGGTTGGCGTGGCGCGACCAAAAGAAGAAAACGGGCATCTTTGGGTGCTTCCCTCGCAGTGTGGTGCGATGTCTGTTAATTCGAGCGTACCCCAGCTAATATGAACAATTTTATAGGCCCCTTCGAGTATGAATTAAATTAATGAGTTTTATATATATATATATATATATATATATATATATATATATATATATATATATATATATATATATATATATATATATATATATATATATATAACCTCTCTATGAGGGCCCCCCCCTCCAGTGAAGGGAGACGTTAAGCCCTGCTTAGAAGACTACAGACACTGCATCCCTGTACACTTCGAATGTCGAGGGTTCAATACCCTATGCAGCTGGAAGCTTTGTGGTTCTAGTCGCTACATACCCTGCACCTTTGTAAGGTTTGGGGTAGGAGTTGCTGTAAACATTGGTGGTCAAGGGTTAAGCCCTACATGCTCAGGAAGATGAAGTTTCGGGCCCTGACACATCTGTTCAGTCAAGGGTTAGATTTATACCGCTAAGTGTCTCCCATGCTGTTCAAACCACTAGTGGTCAGTAACAGACTTGTGCTTGTGTCATCATCTGGAAGCTTACTGTGGAGGCAAACCAGTGGAACTTTGGTGGATTCTGTGCATGCTAAGATACAATGAGAGCTTAGCTCTACATACCGAGTTGCTTGGTTATCAGTTTTCATGCATGACATCAAGCAGCCAACGTACAAATAGGCATCAGTATGAAACAAACTTACCTCTACAGTTTTCAAGTTCATGGGTCTTTATGTAAGTGATTATTGCCTTTTAAAACTATGAAGGTATATAAATTTAGACAGAGAGAAAGAGAAAAAAGATAATGAAAAAGCACTAGGTTAACCAGGCCATCCCAATCAGCTTTCTCACACTATGGGAGGAGTAGATTGTCAGAAAAAGGATAAGAAAATAAGGAATGAGATTATGAGTGATGTGCATGCGTAATAGCAGAGTTCATCGCTTTACTGTCACATACTGGACAATATATGCTGCAACACTTGTGGTCAGCTGTACAAGAACCTCTCAATGCAATTTTGAATTCTTGATCTTGCACCAAATGACTATGCTTTATGGGTTGAAAATTTCGTACTAGCACCAAGTTCTCTGCATAATTTACCTGAATTCATCTGGGAACCCTTTGTGTTACTTAAGAAGATATAGAACTAATATCACATTCCTATACAGTAAGTCACCAGACCTGTTATCCTTGATCAAGCTACTGCCATTTCTTGCAATAAACGATGGTCATGCAGATATTATAACTGCAGATATGTTTTAATCATGCAGATGTTATAAATACAGTGATTTTCTGAAGAATTTGTGTTGTTTATTTTCAGTCTCCTGACATTGTGCCCCTCATATTGTGTCTGGTTTTTCCACTTGTAGCCGTCCTAATAATATCTTCAACTATATTGCAGTGAAAAAAAGGAAACGCTTTCAAGCAAACAGCAGTATACCGCATGTAATCGGTTATAGTTGGTGTGGATTTGTACTTTTTTTAGTGTGCAAACTTGGATGACAACAGCATATCAAAAATATTTTAAAAAATGACAACGAAAGGAAAAAGTTTAGATTTATCCGAGAGTCAAGCCCACACGAAACAACACTAGCTAGCCGTCCGCGTTGCGCATTAGCCGGCTACGCCACCCGTGCGTTTTTTTTTTTTTTGTTTTTTTTTAATTGGACACCCGCCCGTGCGCTTAGCTGCGCGAAGGCTTCATTTTTTTTTCTTTTCCTTTATTTTTTTACGACATGCGATCGTACCTGTTATTGCGAGCATATATTTTGCGGTCGTATCTCGTCTACCGTTGCCCTGTTTTCTCGTCTTTCGCAATCGCTTGTAGCATGAAACCATGAATTTTTGAGTGTCACTGCCCAGGTACCTGCTCTTTTCAAAGCTGATTAAGATTTATAGCAGGCTCACCTCGACACAAGCTTTAGCAGTTGAAGCTTAATTGTTACCCAATGATCACTTGTGATTTGGTTGACCATCGTGCGAAATCAGTGCTACGCAGTCAACATCCCGGCGTATCGCTACAGATCCGAGACGCGTTAGTTGCGATCTCAATCGATCACTAATTCCGCACTGAACATAGACTAATTACCTGACAAAGATTTCTACCGTACAGGTGGCGTAAACCCTGGAACTCTAATCTACAAGCTAACGTCGTACGTAGTGGCGACACCACCAGGCTTGTTAATTCATTTTGCTTCGACGCAACGTACGAAATACTACTGCTCGAAAGAGAAAATGCTGTCTTATGGAAAGGCTCCACTGCTTTTTAGTCGACCTGTGAATAAATAAAAACGCACTGTACGTATAAGTAATCTAGAGCATTGCTGCGGTGGATGGAAAAGTAAGTCGCCCCCGCGCTCGAAGCCTGTCGTCTGCTAGAAAAAAAAAAAAAAAGGCCAACAAAACCGAAAAGCAAATGCGCTGAGGTACTAATTGGCTTGCATCGCGTAAATTGCTCTTCAAGATAAGCTATTATTGCCGTTTTAAAGTACCTTTTTTCGAATAATCTGCGTGTTTTTTTTTTTTTGTAATTCCACTCGCTCACGCTTTCTTTTTTTTTTTCAACATCAATTCTGCGAGCCATAGCCAGATCAGTGGCCATAGCCATCCACAGCCAAAGTCGAATGTTATTTATTATTTGTTCTGTGTCAGCGCCTCGTGTGAGCTCGTTACGTCTTCAAGAACATTAATTTCGCATGAAAAAGCGCCGTGACTCGTTTCTGCGATGTGCAAAGATCGTGCGCAATTCGTGCGCTTGTTAGAGTGCCGTTCACGTGCAAGTCGTTCAAGGGATCAATGGAATGCACTGTACTACGGGCGCTCGGAGGACACCGCAGCTGGTGGCTGACGCCCGTGGCTACTTTCTGCATGGCAACATAAAAGGTAAGTGGCAACAAGTTATTATGTAAAGTACACAACTCAGCGGAAGGCTGTGTTATCGCACGCGGGCGAGGCGTTGTAGAGACGTAGCCTTATGAAGCTTTGCGAGTGACAAACCTTGTCATTGTCCACGCTACCGATTCGCTGTGACTACGTTCATACGAGCAGAGAGCCACGGCGCATCGGTACGGTTTTGCGGAAGCAAATTTGTAGCAACTGAGATAACATGCATGTGTGCGATTTTTCTGATGTGCATCGTCGGGAGCAGGACGCAGGCGTCACCCGCATTGCATCGTTAAGAGAGCAAAGCTGCAACACCATTTACTGTGCAGCCTTGTGCTCGCGTTCGCGCGCGATGCGATTCGCAAGTTGGCTCAGTATAGCTTGCCTACCATCGAAGCGATATAATAAGCTGAAACTAATGGTGCAGTGTTGACTATGCGCTTAGACACTGACTTCAGCTAGGTTTGCTTGCACAGCAAGACTAGATTTCAGTGTGAACCAGCTTATCAGCAAATAAGTATTGTCTCAACATCGTGTTTGCACTGTACACGTGATCATGTCTTGCTTACCCTGGCACGTAAGGAATTGGAGCACTTTACTTCTGTCAGACACTGGCAAGCTGGGAATAAATGGTGCTCCACAGTTTTCATGAATGCAGGAGTCTAACTGTTCATTGACAAGTTCTTTTGGTTTTTCTCCTGCTAATGAGGCCGCCCACAATCAGGCTCGAGCTTTCGCCTCCTGAGCCCACGGCCCAACCCAGATGGGCATGGGGAATGAGTTAGAGGAACTTAGATGGTCCACACACGATCGTATGGTGGCGTATCACGAAATTACGCAACATTATAGATTGACAAGACGAATCTCTAACTAAACGGCAGGCGCTCGTGTGGAGGCAACTCCAGACTGGCTCCTTTTCCTCACCAATTCTGTTCTCTCACATCTATCCCACTACATTAACCCCTCAGTAACCTGTGCCGAGCCCCTCTGGCCGACCTCTTCCACATACTTTGGGGCTGTCCGAGTATATGCGTGCATCGTAGCCCGCAGGGCTTGCTAATTACTACGATGCAGCAGGGGGAGGCCACACTGCTCATCTCCAACCCTGACAAGCAGGTCTGGGTCACGAAGCGGGTAGAGGCAGCCGCTATGAAGCAGGGGGCTCCTGGCCGACTAACCGTCGTCGCCTCCCGCAATTGAGGAAATTCCTTGGTTTTAATAAAAGTTCTCCTCCTCTAAATTTAGAAAGTCGGGTGTTCAGGTTTTCTGTGAACAACTGTAACAGTTCAAGAGGTAGGCAACTACTGGCCTTTTGCAATGTTTGGATGAACAACATTATATTCAGATAGATATGAGGCAATGTGTACTCTTTCTGTAAACATTGAAAGAAAGTGCTCCATTATTCCTATTTACCAATACATTCAAGAAACGTAGCTTGCAGTTTGTCTCAATCTCCACCGTGAACTGAAAGAAATCTGCTTGATAGCTTCGATGTACTTGGAAGCTTCCAAAGCAAAGGGATTAATCACACGAACACAATTTTTTACATAGCACACAAAAATTCTTGGTTTCAGGCTGAAAGAAGTGATGGCGTAGTGGGGAAGAGAGACAGTGTCGAGTAGGATCAGGTAGAAGACGACTAAGACGAAGAGCCGAGAGAGCGCGTGACAGTGACTGACACCTCTGAAATCAGGCAGTTAGTTTTTGTCAATAAACCCCCCTTATAATTTGGTGGAAGTGCTGGGTAGTCTTCGAAGCTGGATCTACGAAGTCGCACCTTACCTCCAGTGTCACAATGCCCGAAGAACCCTCCACCCAAAGTACCTTCCAGATTCCCGCCACTGCATGTCGCAGCGTGTTTCCGCTGCGTTACCCATCTTCAGCGGCACTGACGACCAAGACATTGAGGAGTGGCTGGCTATTTACCACAAGGTGAGTGCACTGAACAAGTGCGATGATGCGGCTAAGCTGACCTATGTAAGCTTTTACTTGGCCGGCATCACTAGTCACTGGTTGTGGAATCACGAATCCGATATTACCAGCTGGGATTCGTTCAAGACAGCCTTTTCGCAAGTCTTCGACCACCCCGCTGTATGAAAGCTCCGTGCAGAATAATGACTTCGTGAGCGTGCTCAACAGCCAGGAGAGACCTTCACCAGCTACATTGAAGACGTTGACTTGTGGAAGCGTGTGAACCCATCGATGCTCGAAGCAGACAAGATTAAACAGATACTCAAGGGAATAGCCGATAACGCATTTCAAATGATGTTAGCCAAGGACCCACTAACTGTAGCCGAACTGGTCAGCTTGTGCCAGAGTTTGACGAATTGCGCAAGCAACGCGCCCTTACCTGACACTCTCTGGAACAGCGTGACTCGATTGTGGCCTTGACTCTCGGAGACCAGATTGACATGTTGGTTCACATAAAGCAGTTCTTGCGTGAGGAGGTCGCTCGGCAGCTCTCCATTTTATCGAGCACGCTCGAACCAGCACAGATGCATCATCTGGCCACAGCCATAAGGCACATTATCCAAGAAGAGGTAACTGATGCATTACCTTTCACTCGTTCACCACCTCTGGAGGCTGCACCCTTGACGTACGTGCAGGTAGTCGCAGCCAGAGCACCTCGTAATCCAACTTATGCTCCCTCTCCGCTGCCTGTTCGGTCATGACTGGTTCTGTTTGGCCGCCCATTCGCTACTTTTCCTAATCCGTGGCGCACCGCAGACAACTGCCCTGTCTGTTATTCTTGCAGTTAAGCAGGACATGTGCACTGTTTCTGCCACTGCCGCCACCTTCCCGCACCACACAGATACCATGCAAAGATTGTCACACGACTCTCGGCGCTTTAGTGGCACAGCATGGCAACAAGGATCTTCACCAGACCTGAATGATTTTCCAGCCATTGCATTATCTGATTCGCAGAGGTCCCCAATACAGAGGGCCCCATTGGCGTGCCTTGTAATTGCAGAGGGTCCCATTGGCGTGCCTTGAACATGCATTTAGATGGCCTTTTCAAAACACACGTAGATGTTGCCCACTGAAGAGCCTCTTCAAGTCGAGAACATCAATTTGAGACCCTTCTTGTAGTGCTGGATCAGCATTGAGAGCAGCAGCGCGCACTTCAGTGGTGATGTCGATGGGAATAGAAGTAACCAGAACTGCTGACGTTGTTGACATGAAAGTCCACAACTCGCCTCTGACGATTTAGGGGCTGCAATGTCGTGCCCTCACTTATTTCATCCCAACCACCAAACATTTCAGGCGAAACTTTCTGTGTTACGTACATGATTGTTTTTGTCTGCTTAAGTGCGCTGCTTTGGAAGCTTTCACACCCATTCAACCCTTTGCCTAGTCTTTTTTGGCCAAAAACAATGCAAAATTACCGCTTTTTTTTTGGCTGACTGATTCTATGCGCATGTAACTCCACTATTACACATGGTGAAAGTGCAAAAGACGAAAGCAGAAGAGGCTTGACACACACGAGCGCTGACTTACAACAGTATTTTTATTTGGAAGCAAGCAACCACATTATAGTGAAAAGCCTGTGACACATCACGTGTGCACAGTCTGCACAAAATTCATCTCTCAATGCAAGAAACATAGCTCTTTCCTAGAAAGAGTGAGCAATTGACTGTTTGAAAACACATGCCTCACCTAATATATCAATTAATCCCGCCTCAATGATATCGTGGGTTAACTGATTTTCACTTTGGCTCCAACTGAACACTCATTGCAAACTGGATCACACGTTGTCATGACAGTGCAAGTCCTAAAATGTGCATCTAAACACCCCCCCCTCCCCTAATCTCAGACACATTATAACGATGCTCCTGTAGTCTATCATTAAGGCATTGCCCACTTTGACCAACAATTGCTACCACACGTCAAAGGCAGATTGTAACGATGTTACTCGAACCGTGGATCCCTGGCAGCCTAGCCGAGGGCAGAGCAACAACCGTTGGGCAAATAAAGTTTATTCAACTCAACTCAAACTGTACCTTTTGCATGCATAGTGAATGAAAAAAGCATAAAACCAGGAGCATCGTTATAACGTGTCCAAGATGAGAGGGGGGGGTTTTTACCGTATTTACCCAATTTCAATGCGCGCCTTTTTTTGGGGGGGAAATAGGCCTTAAAATCACATGTGCGTTAGATTCGGGTACAAACCGAAACAGCCCTATAGCTGCCGGTCATCATCACCATTATATGGTGGTAACGCTAGTACCGCTCATTTGTTGCTGGAAACGATGGTAGCACGTTTGCTTGTCGCTTTCTGTGTTGCTGGAACCATTTTCAATCAGTCCCGTGCTGTCACTGTGCATTGTGCGATCTGTCAGCCATCTTGTGCAAGAATGAATGCAGCAGCCACGAAGACGCGTCGAGTCAGCCACGGGAATAGCTTTATACATAAAGTTATTCTTTATGCGGAAGAAAGCAGCAACAGGAGTGCAGCCCGTAATTTTGCCGTGCCGGAGACCTGCATTTGCGACTGGCGAACGCTGAAAAAGTATGTTTCAGTGGACGTCTTCAAGCAAAGGCCGCCATGGTCCGCACGTTGGGTGATTTCCAAACCATGAAGATAAGCTGGCGAACAAACAAAATGTGCGAACATTTTGTTCATTTGACGAAAGCGCATGCACGTTAGTGGCCGGGTTTAAAGTTTACCACTTTCCCTTTTTTTTTTCGTCAAGGAGAACGGGTGCGCGTTTGAATTGGGGTTTGCCGTATTTTTCTTTTTTGGGTCAGGTGAATCGGGTTCGCGTTGGAATTGGGGGGCGTGTTGGAATTCGATAAATACAGTAGATGCACGCTGTAGTTCTTGCACTGTCATGACCACGTGTGATGATCCAGTTTGCAATGAGTGTTCAGTTGTGAGCCGAAGTGAAAATCAGTTAAGCTGTGCGATCATTGAGGTGAAATTAAGTGACATATTAGGCAATGCATGTGTTTCCAAACAGTCAGTTGCTCTGTCTAGGAAAGAGCTACATTTCTTGCGTCGTGATGTGTCGCGGGCTTTTCGCTATTTATGTGGTTGCTTGCTTCCAAATAAAATACTTTGGTGAGTCAGTGCTTGTGTGTGTCAAGCCTCTTCTCTGTCTTCATCTTATGCGCTTTCACCCAGTGTTATGCAAAACCAACATGCCCAAACAGCTACCTTAGTCCGCTATCACGGCAGCATTTCGAAAAATTCTTGTGGCCGCGTGTTCACTGTAGACTCGTACACAACTGCAACATCACAACTAAATATTGACCCCTGGGTGGTTTAGACGACCTTTAAGTGTACAGGAAGAGAGCAAATACTGCATAATATGCGAGTACTGCTGTTTTCAGTGAGTGCTGTGCATAAAGACTTAAGAATCTGTTACGATGACAACTTTCAGGGTTGATGGGCTGAGTTTTCATAGTGCCATAACTGCCAGCAATTCACCATAATAGCGATAACAAGCCAAGAACTCTCAGTGAGAATACCACCTAAAAATATCGGAATATACGAATGCCAGCCTTGTCTTCTTTTTTGTGAGGCATCTGTATCTATGACATTTCTTACATTTACTTCCTCTTAATGATTTTGTAATAGACCATTTAATGTATTGAAAGGTAAATATATTGCATGGTTTGAGTTGTCATCACAAATAATTTCAAGATTTCCTCTACATTGCCAGTAGCAGGAACCCCACATATGCATACATCTAATAGGCCAACAAGTGTCTGCACCAAAGCACACATGTGGTGTAAGGAACCACGGCCAGTTATTCTGAAAAAATAACACAGGTTGAGAGATGAAAATGATTTTTAGTTTTATAGGAGATTCATTCTTTTTTTTTTTTAGAAATGTTTGTGCAGTTAATATCTGTAATTTCACCAAAGAGAAGGCAATCTTGCTTGTAAGTATAGGACATTGTTGACGATGCATTTTGAAAACCCAAGGCATAACTGTAGAGCCTCTCTTTCCAGAAGTACAAGAGGGTGTAATTTGTTAGCCGGAGCACCCTAATATAAGACACATCTGGATTCTAAAACTGGGCATGCATACAGTTCATATATCGTAACAAGTGTGTCTCTTCGCATCCTCAATCGACTGTTGCCAAAAGTGCACAGTACACCAACCGCCCGTATTCCTTTCTTGGTTATATATTCAGTATGTTTACACCAAAAAAATCTAGTCATCCTAAATCACTCATAGATATTTTACCAAAGGCACTTGGGGTATATGTAGAATATACCCCAAGTGCACTTCACTGGGTTATAAAATGAGGAAACTATGACTGCACTCTGCATTGATAGTCTGGTGTTCTTTTGTGTAGCACAACAAATTACACCATTTGATTGTAGTCATGGATTCAACGAACTATCGTCTGGCGAGGAGTGAACATTGTAGAAAAAACTGAGCTCTCGCCAAAATCAGGGGCATTATCAATTTATTTATTCAACATTTCAAAACCCATTAAGGTTTCTTGTTCATGATGGATCGAATGTACAAATAGTCATCCGTATGCACTGGTAAGATTGTGCGGGCACCTTGCCTGCTTCTTTAACATGTTGCCACGTGTCCAGTTTAGTGTATTATTTGTAGATTGAATGTATAGCGATTCCAGCAGTAGTCAAGAAGACAATGATTTCTCCGTGGCGACGATTCTTGTTGACGTCTAGTCATATATGTGGCCTGTGTCAACGGTGTGTTTGGCCAACGCATTTGAGGCAACATGTCCTTTGGCAACATTGTTCAACTGCTTTCTAGGACGCTGATCAAAATTCCCGGATTCATCAGTGTATGAAGCTTCACAGTGTCAAGACACCAAACGGTGTGTTGACACTGTTTGGTAACAAAATCAAATGACAATTTGCTTACCAAACGGTGTTGTGACACCATTGAGTAAGCAAATCGTCCCTAAAGCAGAGAAACGTTTGCTATAAGCTTGCAGTTTGGAAACCACAGCCACCATGAAAAACAGAGAAAATGACTTGTTTTTCAGACTTCCAGGATATTGTGCTTCATGCGAACATGCCAAGCTGCCAAGACTTGCAAAGAAAGATGTTCAAGTCAAGAGGCCAAATTCTCGTTTCTTCTCACTAGAAATGCTTCACCAGCCCCCAGTACTTCAACCGGTGTTGTTAGCCTGTCATCTTATGGCTGGATCCATGTGAGATCGCAGTGCTCAGCAAAGCACTTAATTTCAGCATGGCATTCGGTGATAACACCAAGGTAATTATTTGCACAGGGAGCAGGCAATGCTTCAAGTAGAGCCTCATCTACGAGACGAAGCCCGCACCCTTGCCATGGGGATTCTTTCAAATTTCTCGACAAGCAAGTCGCCGGGGTTGACACCGCAGGAAAGTCAAGCCGTGAGAAGACTCCAGCAGAATGAGTATCCTGCCAGCCGACAAAGGAAGTGCCACGATCATTTAGGCTGAGATAAGTACAAATCCAAGATGTTGAACCTCCTCCAGGATGCACGAAGCTGAGCCAGGACCCTACCAGGAAAGTACTTTGAAAATTGCTGGCCGACGTCTTCAAGTTCATCCCTCCAGACAAAAAGAAACTACTAGTGCAATAAACATACACTCGCCAAGGTAAAAATAAAAACAAGCATTGACGTTTCGGGCCCCGTATGGGTCCCTTGATCACAATGAAGATGTTAGCATGGGCATGCGGCTATTTATCCGGTTGAATAGCCGCATGCCCATGCTAACATCTTCATTGTGATCAAGGGACCCGTACGGGGCCCGAAACGTCAATGCTTGTTTTTATTTTTACCTTGGCGAGTGTATGTTTATTGCACTAGTATGATTCCTCGCCAGACAATTGTTCGTCAAACGCTTGATTAAAGAAACTACTACCAGCTTCTGTGCCATAATGGTATGGCTCCCACTGTGTATGGTTTACCCAAATTACACAAACCAGATGTGCCACTCAGCCATATCATGGATTTCACATGCTCGCCCCTTCACAACCTTTTCAAGTACTTGCTTGGCATTTTTTAGTCCTCTGGTTGGAAAAACGTCCACGCCCATGCGAGACACGACACACCTTGTCGCACTTCGAAAGGCGTATTTAATTCATGGTTGGGAAGACGACAATGGCTGCATTGCGTTCCTGGATGTTCTCATGGAACGCACACCTACCAGCCTCAACACTTCTGTGTACAGGAAGCCCGCACACACAGGCAGATGCCTTTACTTCGACTCGGAGCATCCCACGGGCCAGAAACGTTTGGTAGCAGCATCTTTATCAATTGGGTCTTGTATTTGTGGTTCGGGAGAAGAAGCTTAGACAAAAGAATTAAAAAGAATAAGAAAGGATCTCGAGGCTTACGGGTGCCCCGGTCAACTTCTCCGAAAGCTAGTATGCTGTTAAGCTGAGCTCTGTAAGAAAGAAACCCCGGAAAAATAAAGAGTAAAACTGATGGCCATTCCGTACACACCTGGAGCAAACGAAGAGACGGCGAAAATTTTCAAAAATTGTGATGTTCAAATTGCTCATGTACCTTCAAATAAGTTCAAAAAATGTCTTGTTCATGCTAAAGATGTTTTGGATTGCAAGTGTTTCTCACGGGCTGTTTGCAGTATTCCCAGCGGAGACTGAAGCTTCATAAATTAGGGAATCCGGGAATTTTAATAGGCACCTTAGACAGCACTGAAATGACATTGCCAAAGGACATGTTGTCTCAAACGCATTGGCCGAACAAGCTGTCGACACAGGCCGCACAATGAATTTTCGATGCCGAAAAATGATCTTTGCTCCAACTACTAGAATCATTATATATTCATTCTACTAATCGTACTCTAAACTACACACGTGGCAACATGCCAGAAGAGTAAGCATGATGCTTGTGCAATGTAACCACTACATAAGGACGGCTTTTTGTACATTCACTCCACCGTGAAAAAGAAACCTATACATGTTTCAAGACGTCGATAAAATTGTTTTTTTTTTTGCCCGATTTTGGTCGGTGCTCAGCTTTTTTTCTCCTCCATTTTATTACACATCTAGTGCCCTTTTGTGGTATGGTCAGTTAGGAGGCAACAGAGAAGCGATCATTCACGGACGTTTGTTGATTATTATGATTGGTACGGTACCCCGTGAAACTCCGGCATTTTTAATCTATGTAAGCACGTGTCAGTTTTGTGGGAGATACGAGCCTTTCTTCACTGTATAAAAATATCATCTGTCGTAGCGGCAACTTGAAACGTCTGTTGTGCAACAGATATTCCTCACTGCATTTTTTTTTCTAGATGTTTAGCTATCATCATATATCAGTGTTACTGTATTTCTTTCTAAGCTGTTTATTGTATTTACGCACGTAATGATTGCAATGCAGAATTTTTGTCACAAAAATTTCATTTTTTTTCATCCTGTGTAATGATCACACTGAACTTTCTGTCATGTGATGGCAGCTCAGTGCCATGCAGGGGCGTAGCCAGAAATTTTTTTCGGGAAGGGGGGGGGTGCACCACTTAGATTTCGGGTGGGGCACCTCCTTGAAATGTTCATTTTGCACTCTGTGTGCCATGGCGAAAAAATATTGAGGGGGGGGGGGGGGGCACGTGCCCGGTGTGCCACCCCCTGGCTACGCCACTGGTGCCATGTGTCCATTTGTTTGCATGGCTACCACCACACAAAGCAGTGCAGTGGCATGTTGCTTTTTGTTGTTGTGCTGTGAACCCAGTGTGCAACTCGCGCGTCTCTCGTTAAAGGCTACTGGGTATGTGCTCGAGCACTGCGCTGTCCCACATTGTTTTTCTAACAGCAACATTAGACTCACTGTACCTCAGAATAGCAAGATGGTGTGGCTGTACCGAAATGTGTGGGAACAAGCACTGGTGCATTGTCAGTGCTCTTGCCTGCAAAACTTTTCGGTTGCTGCACATAGTGCATTAATCAACGATGTATTTCTTTTCTTTGTTGTCACTACATTGCCGATGTAAAGTGGCATTGCACAACACAATTTTTTTTGTTTTGGCATGATCACTAGCTCATCTGGGCCTTGCGATTACTGCCTCCTCTGTACTGCGCATGATCAATTAAAAGTTACTCTTGGCTCTAACTTTAACGTTTCAGAATGAGTGCTGATTTGCTGCGGTTTACTGTTACGAATATATCCAAGAAAGAAATAACGGATCAGTGCAGTTTTCAAAGCAGGCCTAAAGGCGAGTACACAACTGGTAGCATCAGTTGTCACGAGAGTGTCGGCACATGAATTGGCATAGAAACAGCTAATCAGATATGCAGGGAAGCTAGACGGTTACATTGAACTATGACAAGCTTCTAATAAGTGAAGAGGTGGCGAACGGATGCAGTGATTACGTGGGCATGCCGAACGAAAAAGTTGTGACAAGGCAGTCAGTGCTATCTGTTGTATAAGCCATGAAATAACGAAAGCAACTGCTGCTTCCCCGAGGATCATCCAGTATTTAAAAGAGCGCTACTAACTTCCGAGACCGTTGTTCCACGCATCGATGCACGTGCAGCCTCATCAAAGTAAAGCAAGGGCCATGACTAGGGCACCTACGCGGTATAACGCGATACGAATAGGGCACATGTGCTCGTAGAAAATCTATTCTGCGAAAAAATCAGAAATAAATCATCGCTTTTTCTTCAGTTATTTGAGCAAAAACTTCATTTATCGGGTTTGGTGGCCAACGTAGTTCATTAATTCGGGTTAATAACAACACTGAACCTTATAAGTGCCCGCCAGAAAATAAGAATTTCTTTGCTAAATTGGAAAATTCGTATAATCAAGTTTCATTCTATAGAGCTTTAAGTGTATTTCTTATAAAATATAAGGCCAATATCAAAACTGATCGCGACTGGTGTGCAGGAAACACAACTGCTCTGTTACAATAGATGGGAACTACTTGTCAAAAGGAAATGGCAAAATTTGAATTAAGGCAGATTGAACCAGAATATCTTGGAGGAAAATGCCAAGTTATCTGAGACATACAGCTATGCAGGTTCTTTCTTGTGTGCAGTGCGTAGTGTTTATGTTTCTTTGTGAAACTATAATTAGCTGCAAAAAACTATTTCGCCTCTTTGCAAGGAGAAGCACCACAGGCTGCCCTTGAATTTAGTGCTGTAAAAAGAAAGAAAAGGTGGATACAGCAGTTTTCTTGTGAACAACGTGAAAGAAACAGATAAGCACCGAACATTACACAAATGTAAGCTGATCTGCTGGTTCAAGTGCGATTACTCGTTACTTTCCATGGCATGACGCTGCCACAACATGCCCATTTTGTCACTTCCTTGTCATTGTAAGTTCTGGTGTGACATAACAAAGCGGCTACGTTTTCTGCGCACCAAGTGTAGTCGGTTTTGGCATTAATCTAAAATTTGATGGTGACTATCTCAAACTATGTGCAACTCTTGTCATTTCTAAAAATGGGTGTGCCATCAATTGGGACTGCTTTTCCATATATACGATGGCCTTCAGGGCAATTATTAAAAAGCTAATTAGCAAGCCTTTTTAATTCATCACATCAATGTCACTTTATGTGGAGGAAAGTATCTCTTCCTTGACTTCAGTGGCGTAGCCAAGGGGGGGGGGGGTTGGGGGTTCAAACCCCCCCCCCAAAATTTTTCAATTTTGTTTGCGTATATATACACGTACACATACAAACGCACACACGAACACGATTAGGTATGGTTGAACCCCCCCCCCCCCCCGAAAAAAATTTCTGGCTAAGCCCCTGCTTGACTTATATTTCGTGTGCAAAAACAACAGCAGCGTGACAGTAATAGCATTTTTATAAAGAATCTGTATTGCTAAAACACCTGTGTAAAAGGCAACATGTTTACAAGCAAATATATACATTGAAGATGTTAAAAAGGGCTGCTTCCCTTTTTCTTGAAGTTTTGTGATCCTCCATTCACATGCCGTGCTTTTTTTTTATAATGCAGTTCATGTAAAGCGAAGTGTACATGTGCCTTTTATACAAATGTAGGTCATGTTCAGCCTGATTGGTTGGTTATCGTAAATGGTAGCCATTGTTAGCATTCCGACCTCTACTTTGATTCTTCGCCCAAAAATTTTATCTCGCGTAATGATGGCATCCTCAAGACTGGGTCAGTTTTCCCACAAAAAACTAAATCATTACGTCAGTCATATGGTAGAGTTAAAACTTGATCTATTGAAGCTCGATTTTATGAAGTTTCTGATCTAACAAAAAAATTTTGAATCCCCAGCAAACACTCGCAGGGCTCAGTGTTATGATCAACCCAAATTAATGAAATAACTTGGCCATCAAACCCAATTTATTGAAATTTTTCCAGAAATAACTGAGTAAAGAATCGGCTTCCTTCCGATTGTGCAGACAAGTTTTTGTCCAAGCGTGCTCTCGCCATCGCGTTAAAATGTTTGGCCACCCTACTCACAGCCCTGTTGCTCTAGTATGACAAGGCTGCACACTGTACCCATGCATGGAGTAATGGACTCTGCTGTCGGCAGCACTCTTACGTAGCAGATGGTGCTATGGGTAGCAGCGATTGGTCCCCTAATTTCATGGCACTAGTAGTCTCCTTGCAACTTTCTGGCTCGGTCTGTTCACACAATCACTTTTCACATGTGCAGAAATATATTGGTGTTGGTGGGAAGAATGACTGCGTGGCAGCTTTTTGTTGTCGCTATATTACAATTTTAGATATCACGGAGCCAAAAAATCGCTTCTCGATTTTACGAACTACCCGATTTAAAGGGGTCGTGAAAAGAAAATGAGGCTGCCTGGTTGCAGTTTTCCCTCCTTCAATAAGGATTAGACATGCCGTTTCCGAAATATTTCAGTGCAATATCTAGTCTATAATTAATGATGCCCATTTCAAATCGCAGTTTTCTCGGGCTACCAGAAAACTACCGGCCACCATAGCCACTAACGTGTCACGTCAGTGTGGCGTCATTAAGAGAAGTTATAAACAGAGCATTAGCTTTCTTTTGCTCTAAAATAATGGATTTGTAGGAACCTAGGAAAGAAAAGAACAGCACATCAATTTTTGCGCTGTGAGTTGTATACTGTGCAAGTATGGCAAGTGATCTGCTTGGTTCCGCTTTGAAGTACATCCTGGCTCTGTCACGTGTTGCCTTCGCTTGCTCGGTGCAGCGTCCCATTTTTTTTCTTACTGATTGTGTTAGGTTGTGTTTTACAGCGCGTTTCGGGTAGCTTAGTCTTCGCTATGCCTACCGTGTGTGTCGTCATACAGTGCCGCACTACTTATCAAAGTGGAAACAATGTTCGTGACGTCGTTACGGCTCTGCAATCAAAGCGGTTGAAATGCTGCAATCCTAGCTTAGTCAACTATGGCACAGCAAACATCGCTGCATGGCCATGTTTTGTCGACGACAGAGACTTTTCATTGGCCGACTTAAAGTGATGTCAGCTGTACAGTTGAGGCGAATGTGAGCTGGGAAATCAGTATTGTGCTTTTATAGCTATTAAATGAACCCGGACAACGAAATGAGTCGAGGTGTAGTATTGAATGGACGGCCAGGATTCTGAATACACACGCAGTTGAGAATTTTCGGGAAACATTTCACGACCCCTTTAACTAATTTAATTCAAGTG
Organism: Rhipicephalus appendiculatus; assembly: GCA_030522465.1. Lineage (NCBI taxonomy): Eukaryota > Metazoa > Arthropoda > Arachnida > Ixodida > Ixodidae > Rhipicephalus > Rhipicephalus appendiculatus. The sequence continues at coordinate 289,676 of JALIZH010011352.1, forward strand.
TCGTCAACACTTCATTAGATTGAGTTTCGACTGTAATCACTCCATTCTTCTATACCTGTTACATTCGTATGAAATTTAGCAAAAGTTAGTTTGCCTAAAATATTTTTCCTCGTTCTTGTTTCAATTGGGCAAATTTAACTACCACTATAGGGAACAGTAAGGCACAACGACATCACGTGGCTAAGTAGGCTGATAGATGACTGTCCAGTGTAGCATGCAGCAACTGATTTATTCTCTCGAAGGGTTATCACACAGGACTGCAACCAAGTGGAGCTGAAAAGATGATGGCTCCACAAGATATGACACGACCCTTTCCTTTTAGAGAAAATAATGCGAATGAAAAAAGAATGTACATGTCTGCCTTTGGGACATGCAGACGTGATGTTCTCAAACAGATGGTCCGAGCACCTACTTGTGTAATGCACTCAAATGTAACATAAACCCAATTTTAAGCTGGTAAAAAATGCAGCATATGCCTCCTATTTTTTAAATCATAAAAGAATGCACCATGCAGAATTTACATTTACAATTTGACATTCCCTGACACGTAATATTTATTTTCGCCATCCTCACACATGAGCAGCATGCTTTTTAAATAAGTCTGCAGCTATCATAAACAGATTGTTGCACATGCCATGACTACACCAATGCATTGTTTGATGCATACAATATTCAGAATACGAGGGACACGTCTTATGATCTGTTGTGGCAAAATTTTATATCTGAAGCTTTTGAAAGGAGCTTTCCCATTAAAGCAGCACATTACTGTCGCCACTCTCTATCATAGGTCGGCACTTTAAGGGAGTACTCTCTCAAACTCACTCACCACAATTTTTTCAGCCTTCGCACTCACTCACGTTCACACTCACGTCCACTCACACTCATGAGTACTCACTCACGTTCACACTCACCTCCACTCACACTCATGAGTAACTCACGTTCATACTCACATCCACTCACACTCATGAGTACTCACTCATACTCAACTCACCACGTTCAAATGAGTGTGAGTTGAGTGCACTCATGAGTGAGTGTGCCGAGCTCCATAGGTCGGCACTTTAAGGGAGTACTCACTCAAACTCACTCACCACAATTTTTTCAGCCTTCGCACTCACTCACGTTCACACTCACGTCCACTCACACTCATGAGTACTCACTCACGTTCACACTCACGACCACTCACACGCATGAGTACTCACTCATACTCAACTCACCACGTTCAAATGAGTGTGAGTGAGTGTGAGTTGAGTGCACTCATGAGTGAGTGTGCCGAGCTATGCTCTCTATACATTACATATGAACTGTTTAGTGACCACTTTGTTGATTGCGTTACTGTTGTTACGAGTGCTACAAACACAGTTTTGGTCGAGGAATCTATTGTAATGCACACGGAATTTTCGTACCTGCCTATAGCTCAGTAACTATGCTACTCATGTCATTTACATTCCGGTTAAATATTGGTGCTTGAAATGTGATAAGCATATTATATCTGTTAGGGCTCTAGCCGCTTTTTGCATGTTTCACAGCCACCTAATAACTGTTCCGTTGTCAGTTGATTTCAGTATTTGTGTCCTGCATGAAAATTTTGGCTCACATAAAATTGGCTTTTGGTTTATTTCAGATGGTTCGAGTTCACATGAAGCGTGAAACTGATCCTTCCAAGAAGGCAAAGCGGTTGGGAGCATGGCGGACAAGCTGAAAGTTATCAGAAGGCCGAAAGAATAAATCGATGGTTCATCTGCATGTAGAACCATTGTCAAGTGTAATCATGTACTGTTTTATCACGTACTGTTTTTTGCAGCTGTGTAATATATTTAAACAGTCCGAGTCTATCGCAGCAACTCATGTGGTTCATTAGCGTTTTGATTAACTTCTTTATATGATGTCTCTGAAGCTAAGGCAGTATGCATGTAACGAATTCGAATTATATCATGAACATAACTTCATGTGGTTGCATAAACCAGTTGCATAAATCAATATGATCTTTCCTGGAATGACACGTTCTGTGCGAGATTCACACACTAGTTTTCTCTGGCAATAAGCACGGTGGCTGCGTAAATCGTCTAATACAAGTAGTGTTAGGAACCATTCCAGGTGGCTGACGCCAACAGACTCTCAATAAGTACAGTGAAACATGGCCTATTTGATGGCAGCACTGTTCCTCAAATGTACACCATATAGGAGCTCTAGGTCCCTATCTTTAGATGTTTAAAACTGCCCAGATATGGCCATATATGACATTATATAAAGATCACATGTGTGGGCATATAAAAGTTCCCCAGATATGGCCATATAAAGTCATATATGGGTATATTAAAAATTGGGCAGATATGGCCATATAAAGCCATATATGGGCATATTAAAAATTGGGCAGATATGGCCATATAAAGCCATATATGGGTATATTAAAAATTGGGCAGATATGGCCATATAAAGCCATATATGTCATATATGTCCATATCTGCCCAATTTTTAATATAACCATATATGGATTTTTTTATATAAGTCCAGATATGGGATTTTTTGTAAGGGGTGGCACCTTACACTCGCGACGCACATGTCCAGTTCCGTTGCAGCGCAGGCACTGCATAGGCCGACCAGGGGCGACCACTAGGGCTAATTCACCAGCGACTCGGATCTGGTGTGGTAGGTCGTCCACTCTCATACCACTGTTGAGCTTAATGATCACCGTGCGAGTTGTCGAACTCTTCTCACTAACTCCTTCTACACGCCAACGCTCTCGGGTCACTTCCGTCACTCGGCCAAACGCGGCCAGCGCTGTGCGCACGTCGTCGTCCGCCACTCCGTGCAACAGCCAGTGAAGTCGCAGCCTCACCTGCTGCTCCTGGGGGTCGATGACAAGACAGCGTCTTCCCTTGACCTGGAGTTCCTTCAGTTGAACCAATCTCTTCGTCGCCTCCACGCTGTTTAAAGTGACGGCCCACACGTGGTTGATCTGGTAGGCGCCCAGCGCCAACACGTCGGGAAGCAGTCGTTCCTTGTCCAGAGCATCCCGGAAATCTTCGACCTTGAAAGGCCTCACTCGAATATCTCCGTGCAAAAACACTGTGTTTAAAACAACACGTCCTGTTGGCAGATTCGGCAAGATGATCTCAAAATCCTTGTCAGTTTCATCTGTAATCCTGTTTCCGCGGCCACCAAGAACCGCCTTCGCTGCTCCACGGGAGCCCATGATTCTTGCGTCCGACGCGTGCGAGTGCCGGCGAAAGAATACAGCCACGCGCCATGCTCGTGCGAGCGACATAAAGGCGAGCTATTCATATGCACCATTTGCCGCTCGCGGTACACAGATCTCGGAGCAGCTTGAGCGTGTTTTCTATCACGGAACGCTTCTACAGTTTCTTAAATTGAAAACTGGTCTTGAGATACGCACGAAAAAGTGGCTCCCTTCTGTACCACTCATGATATAGAAGGGGAAAAAAAGAACACCGGGCACACTTGGTGTCAGACGCCACCGCGTGGCAGGAGACGCAGAGGGGTCATTACACGTGCCGTAGTTTAAAAGAAAAAGAAGTATCAAACAGCGTCGAAAAGTCATATAATCATATAATCAATCCTTGGTCAATCCCCCCTGAGTGAGTATGAGCCATGTCAGAGGCAATAACAACTGCGTCGGCTTCTGCATTGTGGACACTCGCAGCGCGTTGCTCAAATACAAAGACGTAACAAATGCGACAGTTGTTAGTTCACGCTTGTCCCGTGTATATCTATACGTCCTTTTCGAGCGCCCTTCTTTGTGCTGCGGTGGCGCGTTGCAAGTATCGAGCTGCTTGTCGTTCTTCGTGTGACAAACTAATTTCTTGCTATCGCATTCATTGCTTCGCCTTGGTGGCGAAACTGTGACTTTTTTACTAAGGATACCAGTGCTTCTCTGCCATTACTGTCTAGCAACATAGTCTCTAGAATGCCGGCCACAACATTCAGCGTAGATGGCATTTCAAATGTGGTTAATAACCTAAAGCTTTCGTCCTGTGCCGGTATTGATGGCATTAACTCAAAACTGCTAAAAAATACTAACGACATATCTTCTCCATTCTAATGTTTGTTGTTTGCCCAGTCGCTTTCAGTAGGCTGCATCCCTCATGTCTGTAAAGTGAGGAAGGTCATTCCCATCTACAAAGCAGGCAACAGGCTTCACCCGCTAAATTATCGCCCCATCTCTCTAACGAGTCTGCCAAGTAAAATCATGGAACACGTCATTTACTCACTCATTATGGACCATTTAGATGGCAATCATTTCTTTCATCCTGCACAGCATGGGTTTCGTTAGGATCTTTCTTGCGAAACGCAGCTAGCTCTTTTAATTCACGACCTTCATACGAATCTTGATGGTAACAAACAAACTGACGCTATATTTCTAGACTACGAAAAAGCTTTCGACAAGGTTTCTCACCGACGCTTGCTACACAAACTTTTCTTCTTCAACTTAGACTCTGACGTGTTAAAGTGGCTTGAAGCATTCGTAATCAACCACTCGCAGTTCTTCAGCGTCAATGATCAGTCCTCTGTCCTACTTCCAGTTTCTTCAGGTGTCCCCCCAGGGGTCCGTTCTTGGTCCACTTCTTTTTTTTTAATATATATCAATGACTTACCCCTTCATGTAACCTGTAAAGTTCGGATGTTCGCTGATGACTGTGTGATTTATCATGCCATTAACAATATTACTGACGCAGATACAATGCAGCCAAATCTTAACCAAGTGCACTCTTGGTGTTCCCGTTGGCTATGACCCTTAACCCGAGAAAATGCAAACATATGTCATTTACCCGTAGTCGTAACCCCATTCCTTCTTCATACACAATAGCTAACAGCCGAATTGAAAGAGTAACATTATTCAGATATTTAGGTGTCTTAATTTCCTTTGACCTTAACTGGGGCACACATATCAACAGCATACTATCATCGGCGAACCAGTCACTCGGCTTTTTGAGACACCACTTACGTCATGCCAAACAGGACGTGAGGCTACTAGCATACATATCACTAATCAGGCCTAAAGTTGAATATGCTTCGCCTATCTGGGACCCATATCAAAAATACCTCATCAACGCTCTTGAGTCTTTTCAAAATCGCGCAGCACGATACATTCATTCATCCTACTCATATGACATAAGCCTATCCGCCCTAACAGATAAATCTGAGTTACAGTCGCTCTTGCACCGTCGTACGATAGCCAGCCTTGGTCTCTTTCATAAAATTTTCGACAGTTCACTTAATCACATGCCGTACATCACCCCACCCGCGAGAATATCGCAACGCACTGGTCATCCGCTACAGGTTTTAAGACCACGCTGATACACAACCACCTTCTCTGCTTCATTTTTCTCCCGAACAGCGCCAGATTGGAATGCCCTTACCTATCATGTTGTATCAACAAGTAACCACCATATGTTCAATGCTGCTCTGCCTACTGTGTTCCCAGATTAATTGCCATTGATTATACGAAGTCATCACTGTCAGTAGTCAGTGTCAGTATTTATTTGTACAGTGTTATTTTTGTGCGAGATCTACTGCGTTCCATTTCCACATGCAGTTGTTTTTTCTATTGCCACCAAATTCATGAACCCTTCTTGTACAGTGAACTTTTTTTGAACTCCTTACTTAAACGTGTTTTCGTTTGCACAGTGTATCAACATTTTTTTTAAATCTTTTTTGAAAGCTCCACTGGTTTTCATTATCAATTTCCTATTACATGATGTACCCCACCCCTTATGTAACACCCCTATAAACGGGACATTGAAGGAAAATGAACTGAACATATATATATATATATATATATATATATATATATATATATATATATATATATATATATATATATTGCCACTGCCACCACCCGAACGGTGGTGGCAGTGGCGGCAGGTGAGCAGGTGCCGAGGAGGCCTGGACGCCGTCCTCAAGCAGCACTTACTGCTGGTTCACGTTGCTGACTGCCATGGACGAAGAGTCGTGGACGTAGCACTTCGTCTTCGTCGACTGCGCCATTGTCATGGAAGAGAAACAGAGACAACGCCCTTGCTGCGGGCCGGCTGTTCTTATTCTGCCCTCGTTCTCTTCTTCCTCTAGCCGAGTATGCGCCCATGCCCGAGCTACGCTTTTCATCATTACAATATATATATATATATATATATATTGTGGGAACCACGCGCACCGGCTATCCGGAGATAGCGCCACGTGTTGCGCAGTGGCGGTGCGCGTGGCCCACCTGCGCTCTTCAAAAGCGGCAGCCTGCGCGCTGCCACGGGGAGAGGTGACCGGACTGCCGAGAAGGACGGATGCTGCCACCCGCGCTGGCCGGTTGCTGCTGGCCGTGAACCGTGGTCGCCGAGAGTTCCTGGCCGGACCCTGCCGTATGGCGCGTTTAGTTAATAAATTGTTGTTGTTTGTTTTGACCTGAAGCCTCCGTCGTCCTTGCTTTAACTACGGACGGGACGCAGCAAGCCCCAAACCCACAATATATATATATATATTATAAGGCAACGTTTAGGCCGCAATACACTTTTTATTCGTCGAGCCTCTGCCCCACAACCAAGGCCAGAGAGGTGATGATGAGTATGTACAGGTGAGATGATGAAGGGTATGAACAATGCTCACACTAATTTCCCCGTGCGCCGAAGCGGCCAGCCTGGCCGCGACTTAAACTGGGTAGAGACGTCGAACGAAGGGCTTCATTCGCGAAACGTGGACTACCTCAGAGCCACGGCAGCGACGATCGGAAGAAGCCGCAACGGGAGTGACACGATAGTTTACAGGGGATGTTTGCTTATTAATTATGTAGGGTCCAAGAAATCGCGACTGAAACTTTTCGCACAGTCCGGGAACGCGTTTAGGCGTCCAAAGGAGCACTTCGTCGCCAGGATGGAAAGAGACGTCGCGATGGGAGCTGTCGTACCGCTGCTTGCGATCGTGCTGACTAGCTTCTGTACTGAGCCGAGCAAATTGCCGACATTTTTCAAGTCTCAAGATGAACTGTTCGGGTAGCGTTGCGGAATTGTCAGTGGATGTGCGGAAAAACGTAGCGTCGAGCGTGAATGTCGCCGAACGGCCGTAAACGAGGTAGAATGGTGCATAGCCAGAAGTGCGTTGGACGGCGGTATTGTGAGCAAATGTCACAAATGGCAAGATGCTGTCCCAGTTGTCGTGAGCTGGTCCAATATACATGGATATCATGTCAATTAGCGTGCGGTGGAATCGCTCTGTGATGCCATTGGTTTGAGGGTGGTATGCTGATGTTGTCTTGTGAACGGTGCCACAAGCTTTAAGCAGTTCTTCGATAACTGCGGACAGAAAAGTCTTGCCGCGATCGCTAACTAGGACGCGGGGCGCACCATGACGCAAGACAACGTCTTCGAGGAAGAAGGTGGCCACGTCAGAGGCCGAGCTAGAGCGCAGAGGAGCGGTGTCTGCGTACCGCGTGAGATGATCAACCGCTGTCACGATCCAGCGATACCCTGCCGACGTTACGGGAAGAGGCCCGACTAGGTCCATTCCAACAATGGTAAATGGTTCCTCGGGACATGGTATTGGTTGTAACAAGCCAGCAGGAGGTGATGTCGGCCGCTTGCGCCGTTGACATAGTGCGCAAGAAGAGACGTACTTGGCAAACGACGTGGATAGGCCAGGCCAGGAGAAGCGGCTCCTGATGCGGCTGTATGTTTTATGGAAGCCCATGTGGCCAGCAGAGGGGTCGTCGTGAAAGGCCTCAAGGACCTGCGCACGAAGCGAACGTGGAAGTACGGGTACCCACCGATGTCCATCTTCAGTGTAAACGTACCGATGCAGCACGTCGTTTTCAAGTTTGAATTGCCTGAGTTGTCGGCGCAACCTGGCATTAGGTGGTGGAGACTTTCCGCAGAGGCGTTGCACGATGCGATGGCAGTATGGATCTTGCTGTTGACAGGAGGCCAACTGAGTGTAGCGAGTCGAAGACAGCGTGCCAGCAACCGCTAGTTCTGATAACGTAAGCGGAAGCTGAGCCTCATCATTAGAGGCGCAATGAAGAGGCTGGTCCAGAGACGATGGCAGTGGGAGAGGGCAACGGGAGAGGGCATCAGCATCTTGGTGTTTTTTTCCAGATTTGTACACAACGTCAAATGTGTACTCCTGCAGCCGGAGCACCCAGCGGCCGAGGCGTCCGGGTAAATTCTTTAGCGTTGACAACCAGCATAACGCGTGGTGGTCCGTAATTACGGTAAACTGACGTCCGTAAAAATATGGGCAGAATTTCTGTACGGCCCAAACTACAGCCAAGCACTCCTGTTCTGTGATTGAGTAATTTTGTTCCGCATTCGTAAGTGCACGGCTGCCGTAGGCTACGACTCTCTCTCGGCCTGTGGTGTCACGCTGCAGGAGGACGGCACCGAGGCCATGGCCGCTAGCGTCGGTGTGCAGGCAGGTAGGAGCCTGCTCATCGAAGTGACAGAGGACGGGGTCAGATGTCAGCGCCGCCTTGAGGGTGTCAAAAGCGATGTCGCAATCGGTTGTCCAAGTGAAGGCTGTGCCCGACGTCAGCAGCTTGTGCAGTGGCGACGCGATAGAGGCGATGTCGCGGATGAAACGGCGAAAATAAGATGCCAGGCCTAGGAAACTTCGTAATTGCTTTTGATTTTCAGGACCAGGGAAGCGTGTCACAGCAGCTACCTTGTCAGGATCTGGGCGAACACCCTCTTTACTAACAAGGTGGCCCAACACTATGATGTTCTTTCTGGCGAAATGACACTTTTTCGTATTCAGTTGCAGCCCGGCGTTAGAAATGCACGTCAAAACTTCGTCCAACCGCTCAAGATGCTGACGGAAAGTGGAAGATAAAAAATGACGATATCATCCAGATAACATAAGCAGGTTTTCCACTTAAGGCCACGAAGAACTGTCTATTATACGCTCAAACGTTGCCGGAGCGTTGCATAAACCGAAGGGCATTACGTTAAACTCATAGAGGCCATCGGGTGTTGCAAAGGCCGTCTTGTCCTTGTCCGCTTCATGCATAGGTATTTGCCAATACCCTGAGCGGAGATCGAGACTTGAGAAATATTCGGCGCCCTGAAGTGAGTCCAAGGCGTCGCCAATTCGCGGCATCGGATATACGTCTTTGCGCGTGATCTTATTAAGCGCTCGATAATCGACACATAATCGTACCGAGCCGTCCTTTTTCCGGACCAGCACAACAGGCGAAGACCAAGGACTGGACGATGTACGAATGATGTCCCGTTTCAGCATGTCCGTGACGTTGTCTTCGATGATCTTGCGCTCTGCGGATGATACGAGGTATGGGCGGCGGCGTACAATCGAATTGCCCTCGGTTTCGATGCGGTGCACTGCGACGGAAGTGCGCCCCAAAAGCTTGGAGCGGACGTCAAAAGAAGCACTGTGTTTTCGAAGTAGTGCTAAGAGAGCTTCCTTATGCGCCGCAGGGAGGTCAGGATTGATGGTGGCAGTTAAAGCTGTGGTCGTCGCATGGTCATCATTAGTAGTTGGCGACAGTGGTACATCTGTGTGAAGAGGCATCAAGGCAAGAGGTTGGGTGTCAGCAAAGCAGGCCACCACGGTACCTTGGGAGAGAATAAGTGGCCGAGATGTAGTGTTACGTGCAGTGACCAACGCTCTGCTGTCATGAAACCTGACCAAGCTGGGCGCAATTACAATCCCACCGGACAGCCACTGATCGTATGGAGCGAGAAACACATCACCATTAACGATTGTATCGGACATCAACGTGAGAACATTCTCGTCGCCAGGTTGAATGGTACAATCGGCCGCCGTGACGAAATGTAGTTTGCGAGCGTCGTCATCAGATGAAAATTCCGTGTCCGCCATATGAACGACTCGCTGACGACAAGGTATCACGGCCGATGCTGAAGACAGAAAGTCCCATCCTAAAATAAGTGCGTGGGTACATGACGGCAGAACGAGAGCCTGAATGTGATGAAGTATGCCGTCGATAAAAACTCGCGCTGTGCACACACCGACGGGCTGAACAAGAACTGCATTTGCACACCGAAGGGGAGGTCCAGTATAAGGCGTTTTTACTTTTCGTAAGCGAGCGCACAATTCAATACTAATGACGCAAAGCGCTGCACCCGTGTCTACCAATGCTTGGGTCCATACACGTTCAACACAAACTAACAGTACATTTGAGGGCCGCTGCGGAGGAGTTTCACTTAGTCCGAAAGATGCAGCTTTCCCTCCCAAAGCTGCACTATTTAGTTTTCCGGGCGACGGCCCGGGGTGGTCGAAGTAGCTGGTTGAAGGGGACAAGTGGAGCGGCGCATTGGTGACGGAGAGCGGCGACGCGAGAAACGGGAACCACCGGCTTCGTCGAGGCTCTGCGGAGATGGTGAGCGACGTTCGTAGCGTTGGTAGGAGTGACCGTGTTGTGGAACCGCTGAACGAAACTCGTCTCTTTAGTAGTAGTCAACCTCGTCTCTCGTTCCTGTTGACGGCGTCGGCAAAACCTGGAAATATGGCCACGGATTCCAAAATAGTAGCAAACTGGGCGAGGCGGGCGCCATGCGTTCGGAGGCGGAAGCGACGTTCGTGGTGGCAAAACGTTAACCGACTCGTGCATTGTGGGCGCGTACGGTGGTTGCTGTTGAGTAGATGCGAGGGCCGCAACCTGAGCGTAAGTCGGCGTCGGCGCAGGGTCACGCCTGGGAGTTTACGCACATGTCGTGGCAACCAGCTCTTCCCTGATGACGTTGCGGAGGCTGCTGCCAGGAGACGTCGTACGGAGCTCAAAAGGGCTAGCGGTAGCTTGTGCTTGAAGTTCCTCGCGTATGATGGACCTAGTCAACGCTCGTAGGTCACTGTCATTTGTTGCGCTAACATGAGATGTGTCAGGCTGCAAGCGTAGCAGATGGAGCTCCTCAAGGCGCTGACACGTGGCGATGACTTCGGAAACTGTAGTGAGGTTCTTCACTACAAGGGCGTTGAATGCCGCAGCCCCAATGCCTTTGAGCAGGTGACGCACTCTGTCAGTCTCGGTCATTGAGTTGTTCGCGCGGCGGCAAAGGGCGAGGACATCTTCTATGTAAGAAGTGTACGACTCACCGGTTTGCTGTACACGCTCCGCTAACTTCTTTTTCGCGATGTCTGACCGGATGGAAAGGTTTGCGAAAATCTGTCGTAGCTGGTGTTTAAAGGAGGTCCAGTCTGCGAAGTCCAGCTCGTGGTTGAAAAACCAAGTCTTTGCTACACCAGTCAGGTAGAAGGCGACGCGAGCGAGTTTGGCAGGGTCGTCCCAGTAGTTGAGTGCACCCACGCGGTCGTACTGCTCCAACCAGTCGTCAACATCGTCTCCACGAAGTCCAGCGAACACTGGCGGATCCTTCTGAGGGGTGGTTACCAAGCAGGAAGAGGTTCCCATCGGCGCAAATGTCGAGGATGCGCCAGCGTTGGAGCTTTCGCCTTGTGACATTGCCGAGGTCTGTTGGCACAAACGGCGTCCGGAACGGAGCTCCAGGGGTGTATTGGAGTGGGAGTCGTAAAGGCACCGGTAGAGGGAGAGCATTGAGGGACCGGACAGCACAATCCACCACTTGTAAGGCAATGTTGAGGCCGCAAGACACTTCTTTTTATTCGTCGAGCCTCTGCCCCACAACCCAGGCTAGAGAGGTGATGATGAGTATGTACAGGTGAGATGATGAAGGGTATGAACAATGCTCACAATATATATATATATATATATATATATATATATATATATATATATATATATATATATATATATATATATATATATATATATATATATATATATATATAAGAGAAGAGACACAACTTAGCGGTTGTCTTAGTTTTATTTTCAAACGGTTTCGACCGGTGGACCGGTCTTCGTCAGGGCTGATGACAAAATGCGACGCTATGCGAACATCACAAATCGACGTGGTCATTCTTAGTTGAAGGAAGGAGAGGACGAAAACAATACATCACTGATGTTGACAGTAGTGACGTATGTATGCCAAGCAGTTCTGCTCGACTCATTGGCTGGAGGAAGCGAAGAAGAGAAAGGGGAAACAAGCCCCGTTTGGAGTGTGGCAGGTGCCGTAGATATGGACAACAAATAAATAAATAAATAAGAACAAACAACAAACAAGTACAAGAATTTGAAAAAATAGAAAATGAAGAGGGCGGCTTCCGCCTTTGAAGGTCGCGGGGGGACGCGGGGACATTTTCCTGGGGGCGAACAATTACTTGCAGTGAGGGGTGCATCCCCGGTAGAGTTAGCAAGCCCCCGATCCAGCGCCTTCTGCGTTCACTTAGATAAGAAAGAAAAAATAAGGAAAAGAAGACTGTCGGTGTTTCTTTGTCGCTAACCGGTTGCATATGTGTGGGGGGCTGAATAGGGGGGCAAAGAATGTGCACGCGCACAAGGCCCTTTCAGAAGTACAGTTTACCCCTCGCGCCAGTGGACACATGTCGCCAAAATGACGGCGTGGGCGCATGCATCCTGCCCTTTTTGTGCCGCTCCCTGAGGCGCCCGTGGTTCAAACAGCTAGTCCTGGCTAGCCTCTTCAGTTTAAAATAACACTAAGAAAAATGAATTAAACTAGGCGGTAAAAATATAAAAAGACGAATAAAATGAATAATAACCTTCAAATAGTGAAATAGGTCGCGTAGTCGGAAAGATGTACATATAATACGGAAAATTCAGTCAAAATGAAAAAAAATTAAAAAATAATGAAATAAAAATGAAAGGGCAATAATAATAAAATAAAGAAATGAATATAACAACCAAAGTACACATAAGAAGAAAATATGGAAAGATGTCCGGCTGGTCCGCTCCCCCCAGATACCTGTTGGAAGCTCCATTTTAGCACATCCACCGCGGATTAAAACTGCCACGAGTCCTTTCCCATCTACTAACCCTCGCACGCCCTAAGAAACGAGAGGTTGCCGACGTTTTCATTGATCCCGTGTGTCACCGTTTGAAATTTGTGAATTTTTATTTTTTTTTTTATTTACAGAAATACTGCAGGCCACATGGCCCAAGCAGGAGTGAAAATACAAAAGCATGAAAACTTTGCACAACAAAGGTGGATAACAACCAATAATACTAACAGAATCCGAAAGAAGAAGCTCTGGTAATATAGGCGGTGAAAAGGCAATACAAATAAATGATTGTGATTACAGTGACAGTGAAACAAATCATCGAGTGAATGAAATGGAACCGATTCTAATTAAACTGGAAAAAGGGACTGTATACATAGTAACCTAGGAGGAGGGACTAGACTGTACGAAGGACAATAGTTGGTCAGGTGGCAGGTTATTCCATTCTGTAATTGTTTGCGGAAAGAATGAGAATTTAAATACATTTGTTCTGGCAAAATAAGGAGTTATAGAAAGTGGATGAGTATGACGAGTGCCCCGCGATGCAAGTGGAGATAAGTATGGTGCTGGGTCGAGTCCGAGTTTCCGATTAAACAAAGAATACAAAAACTTTAAACGCTGATCTTTGCGCCGGGACTGCAAAGAAACAACCTGATTAGATTCCATAAATGACGTAACGGAAAACTGGTAGCCGTATAAAGAAAAAATAAATCGCACAGCCTTTCGCTGGATTTTTTCAAGCGCGTTAATATTGACGTTGGTGTACGGGTCCCATATAATAGAAGCATATTCAAGCTTAGGCCGGATCAGGTGCTCATAAGCCAGACGCTTAACATGTGGTGGTGAATTTTTAAGCTTGTGTCGTATGAAGCAAAGCTTGCGAAGCGCAGCAGAACATGTGTTAGCAATATGGGTGTTCCAACATAAGTTATTTGTTAGAGTGACACCGAGATACTTATATTCGAAAACCTCAGTTAAAGGTTTAAGACCTATGGAATAAGAAAATTTAAGGGGGGCGAAGTCTTTTTGTGACGCGAAGAAGTACTGTCTTATCAGAGTTAAGCTCCATGCCCCATTTATCACACCAAGTAAGGATATTACTGAAGGCTACGTTAAGCGCGAGTTGATCATCAGAGGAATGAATATCGTTATATAATACGCAATCATCTGCGAATAAGCCTGCCTTTATTGGTTCATTAATAACTGAAACTAAATCATTGATGTAAATGAGGAACAAAAGTGGCCCCAGGACACTGCCCTGGGGTACCCCTGAAGATACCGGAAGAGTGCCCGACGCTTTCCAATTTATTTCGACATATTGAGTGCGGTTGTTTAAATAGGCGGAAACCCAGGAAATAAGAAAATCGGGAAGACCAATGCTATGTAGTTTTTGAATTAATTTATCATGAGGAACGCGATCGAATGCTTTGCTGTAGTCCAAAAAGATCATGTCGACTTGACCACCCCTGTCGAGAACGGACGCTAAAAAATGTACAACGGAAACCAGCTGAGTAACGGTGGAAAAACCTTTTCTAAAACCATGTTGGTGTGGTGATAGTATGTTATTCTCCTCTAAAAATTTTGTTATGCAGGTGGCCACAATATGCTCAACGAGCTTACAACAGGAAGAAATTATAGATATGGGGCGGTAATTTAAACTGACAACGGATCTCCCTTTTTTAGTATGGGAACTACACGTGCTGATCTCCAATCATGAGGAATGTAAGAGGTTTTTAAAGAAGATTGAAATATTATTACAAGAAATCTAGCTAAGGGCTCGGCATATCGGCGAAGGAACGCGTTGGGTATTCCATCCGGTCCAGGTGATGATTTTGCTTTGAGTTTGAGTAACATATTAAAGACTCCCTCATAAGATACAAGATCAACATCAAATGAATTCAACGAGGAGCCAGCGGTACGATTCTCAGCAGTAACGGAAAACACGCTATGAAATTGGGTATTGAAATGGTCGGCTACAACCTGTGGATCATCTAGTATTTTATCATTATGCGAAATTTTATTTACTGGCACCTTGCGCTCTTTAATGTAATTCCAATACTTCTGCGGATCATCTTTGATAAAGTTCGGCAAGGTGGTGTTGAAGTAAAAGTTTTTCGCCTTTTGAACAGCCTCAAAGAGTGCTGTTCGAACTTCGAGCAATGCATGCGAGGAAGGTGACCGGTTTCTCAGACGCTTAGCTTTACGTTTTAAGTGAATAATGTGTCTATTCATCCAAGGGGTAAGTTTGGCCGTTTTTTTAACTTTACTGGGTACAAAATGGTCAATGCAGTAAAGGCAAATACTTTTAAAGTTCAACCAAAGCATTAAAGGATCACTCTCAGAAAATACAGCAAGTTCTGTTTCGAGATGATTCAAAATGGCATCATCATTGGCACGCATGTAGTTTTTCACAGTTTTGAGCCCAGACAGATGCCTCACATGACTAACAAGAAGTGGAAATGAAACAAAAACCAGCAAGTGATCAGAGAAGCCCTTTTCAACAGAAACATCGTAATCAGTGATGGACCGATCTAAGAACACGAGATCGAGTACAGAACCTGCGTTATTGGCAATCCGCGTGGGTTCCTCAACAATCTGAACAAGGTTGTTTTCAAGAAGAATATCAAACATGATATCGGCATTGCGTGCAGATTCCGGATTGTAAGATAAGCGGTTCCAGTTAATTGACGGGAGATTAAAGTCGCCGACAAGTATGATTTTGTGTTTTTTATGCTGTCGTAAGTGATTTCGTAAAGCAATTAAAACTTCAGGTGATGAATCAGGGGGTCTGTAGACAGCATACAAAAGAAAAACAGTGCCAGACAGGTTCAACTTGAGGCATAAACATTCAACATCAGCGAGTGCATCTAGAGCATTGCATTCAGTGCTAGATTTAACTACTACAGCAACTCCGCCCCCTCTAGTAGGTCGATCACGACGAAATATTTTGTACGAAGGCGGAATCAAGACATCGTCAGAAATGTCTCTGTGCAGCCAAGTTTCGGTGATTACAATGACGTGTGGACTATGAGAGAGAAGGACGGCCTCAAGCTGGTCTGTTTTATTGATAAGAAATATGACTCTCTTATTGAATGAAATAGGACTCTCTTTGTTCCCGTTCACGAGTACTGCGGAAGCCTGACTGGAGGAGGGTGACACGTATTTTATCGAAGGAGTGTTCTGGCAAGCTCAGATGTTTTGAGAAGGGGAGATTTGGCAGAGTACGTGCGTGGTTATTTGGCAGAGCTCTGTGGTTATTCAGGCGTAGTCTGAACGCCGTCCCAGTCTGTCCGATATACTGCTGGCCACAGACATCACAATGCAGCGTGTACACGACGTTATCACTGTCACAAGTTAGAGAGTCCTTAACTTTGAATTCGAAGTCTGAGGACGAAGCCTTGGCAACACAGGTCGTGGTCATGTGTTTGCAGACCTGGCAACGCGGTTTTCCACAAGCTTGCAACCCGATTCCCTGTTTCCAGACGCAGTCGTCTTAGCTCTAACTAGGATATCTTTTATGTTCTTTCCGCGGCGGTAGACCACTCGCGGCGGCTCCGTGAAAATTGGGGATAGGCGCGCACTGTGCTGTATAATGTTGAAATGCTTGGAGAGGATATTGTTGAGGTGCGGTAGCGTGAAAGAGTACGTGAGGACAAGGTTGGTTTGGTTTTTTGAATGGCATGACTTTGAGCCCGACAAAATTTCGTTTCTATCTAAACTCCGCGCCCGGCTTATAGCATCATCGATGATACTCTCTGGGTACTCCTTTGCCATAAGCGTCGTTTTCAGATTCTTGGCATGGCCTTCGAAATCTGACACGTCTGAACAAATTCGGCGGTATCGGTGGCATTGTGAGTATGGTATGGCTGTCTTGCAGTGATGCGGATGGCTACTCTTAAAGTGAAGGTATTGATGGCGATCCGTTGGTTTTTTGTACAGCTTTGTGCGGATGCGATGCTCATTAATTTGGACAGTGACATCAAGAAAGTTTATTGTTGATTTGGAGTAGGTGTACGTAAAAGAGATTGATGGGTGAGTCGAATTAAAATCATCTATGAACGAAAGCAAATTTTCCTCTCCGTGGTGCCAAATGATGAATACGTCGTCTAAGAACCCTTTGTAAACGAGAGGCTTCAATGTTCTGGTTGCAAGAAAGGGTTCTTCAATGGATGCCATAAAAATGTTCGCGTAATTGGGAGCCATTTTTGTACCCATAGCTGTGCCATTTATCTGGAGAAAGTGCTTATTATCAAATTCAAATTTATTATGGCTAAGTACCAATCGCAGTAGAGTCGACAGCGTGTCCTCGTCTAAGCACAAGCGTGTACTGGTCTTCTTGAAATCTGTGACTGTTGCGTCAATGCCATCTGACTTTGGAATATTTGTGTAAAGTGACACTACATCCATTGTCACAAGGATGCTACCTTTAGGAACCTCGAGTCCAGTGATTTCGCGGAGAAAGTGGTTAGTGTCTTTAATGTAGGAGGGAATAGTTGGAATTATGTCCTTAATGATGAAATCTAGCACGCTTGACATTCGTTCTGTTACTGTGCCGTTGCTTGAGACAATAGGACGGCCGGGGTGGTTGGCCTTGTGTATCTTAGGGAGCAGGTAAAACCGGCCTGGGTCAGACTGAATCGGTTGCATTGCCTTGAGCATATCGGCCGTGATTTTTCCGTTCTTATGTAGCAAATTTATTTCGCGGCCTATTTCTGATTGAAATAATTTAGTTGGGTCCTCTTCGAGTTCAGCATAGAAGTTCTTGTCCTCCAGTTGCCGATAACTCTCTCTAAGGTAATCCGCTTTATCTAATATTACTATTGTGCCACCCTTATCCGCAGGCTTAATTACCAAATCCGCTCGACGGCTTAGGCACTCCAGTGACTTACGCTCTTCCGAGGTGAGATTGTTACGATAGCGATTTGCTTTTGAGCAAGCCGCTATGATGTACTTTTGTACGGCCGAAATATACATGTCTAGGTGTCTGTCTCGCTGCTCAGGCGGCGACCAAGTTTTTTCTGATGAGCCGGGGAATGCTGTTCGGCTCGGTTTATGGTCATGAAAGTACTACCGTAGACGAAGGTTTCTGGCAAAATTATCTAAATCTTGGTACAACTGGAATTCATTAAATTTTCCACTTGCCGGGCAGAATGTGAGGCCCTTTGAAAGGAGGCTGATTTCGGACGCAGATAGCTGTGCTGAAGAAAGATTAATTACACTCGGAAGCGCTGTTTCTACGTCCTGGTTGGCATTTATCGGTGTCGCCGGTATAGTTGCACGTGTATTAATTGTCTCAGTTACCCCATCCCGCTCTAGTTTGCGACGCTTCCGCTCTTTTGTCACTGCGGTTTTCTGATTTTCATACTCCACCAGATCATTATTGTCCTCCTCGCTGAGATCGGACTGGCGTCTCAGTGAAAGCTCAGTCTCTTTAAGTTCGCGAGATTTTCGTTCACTGTGCTGGATAATGATCTGCATGAGCTGCAGCGATGCATCTTGAAGTGCGTTCTCCCACTGTGCTTGTTCTTCTAGATTTAATGTTGTCATTGCTGGATTTAGTTTGAGAGACAAGCCTTTCGGTACCGAATTAGATGTTAAGTATGATTTGAGCGTCGAATAGTTCAGCCCCCCACACATATGCAGCTGGTTAGCGACAAACAAACACCGACAGTCTTTTTTTCCTTATTTTTTTCTTTCTTATCTAAGTGAACGCAGAAGGCGCTGGATCGGCGGCTTGCTAACTCTACGGGGGATGCCCCCCCTCACTGCAAGTAATTGCTCGCCCCCCAGGAAAATGTCCCCGCGTCCCCCCCGCGACCTTCAAAGGCGCAGGCCGCCCTCTTCATTTTCTATTTTTTTCAAATTCTTGTACTTGTTTGTTGTTTGTTCTTATTTATTTATTTATTTCTTGCCCGTATCTACGGCACCTGCCACACTCCAAACGGGGCTTGTTTCCCCTTTCTCTTCTTCGCTTCCTCCAGCCAATGAGTCGAGGAGAACTGCTTGGCATACATACGTCACTACTGTCAACATCAGTGATGTATTGTTTTCGTCCTCTCCTTCCTTCAACTAAGATTGACCACGTCGATTTGTGATGTTCGCATAGCATCGCATTTTGTCATCAGCCCTGACGAAGACCGGTCCACCGGTCGAAAATAAAACTAAGACAACCGCTAAGTTGTGTCTCTTCTCTTACCAAGTACGTTTGGCCCATTGAAAAAGCTTCTCCAGTATATATATATATATATATATATATATATATATATATATATATATATATATATATATATATATATATATATATATATATATATATACTGGCCTGTGCGGAATGTGCTTAACGTGCTCACCTGGACCATCGATGTATGTCTACATATTTTTGGGTTTGTTCACTTTTTTTCTTGAAACATGTTTTCTTCGTATATCTTGGTATGTGCCGGGGGGTACCACAGGAATGTACTTAACATGTCCACTTGGTTTTTTCGTTTTTTGTTTCTTCTCTTTTATATTTTTTTCTTTTTTTTATTATTTATTATTTTTTTAGAAAACACGTTTTTATGTCTAAGTATGTAGAAATGCGCGCACCTGGTCGTGTGACCACTCTCTCTCTTTTTTTGACCACTCGTTTATTTTTTATTTATTTTTTTTATATTTTTTTTTATTTATTATTATTATTATTTTTTTTTCAAAGTACAGGTGCTATGCGTATGTAGCAGTACGCGCACGTGGTCGTGTGACCACTTATCAGTATGTACGCTTCTTCTCTCTCTCTTTTTTTTTCTCCCCTTTCTTTCTCTCGGCACGGCGATGATATAAAAGCGCATCGGCGCCTGGTAAATTTTGTCTTGATGAAGATCGGTCTCCGATCGAAACGTCACCAATAAACAGTTTTTTAGAGGCGTATATATATATATATATATATATATATATATATATATATATATATATATATATATATAACGTATGACCAAGGCGATGGTAGTAGGAGAAGCCGACGAAGAAGTGCCCTTGCATTAGAATAAATGGATGGCATCTGAACCACGACGTATCTCTGTTCTCTAACGTCACACAAGTCGACAGGATCGACCTCATCAACCTGCCATGGCTGTGCCAAAGCCTCCGCTCAACATACCGACAGTGGCGTACCAACTCTTTCACGAGTGGGGGGGGCAAACCAACGTCATTTGCCGACTGCGAATATATATATATATATATATATATATATATATATATATATATATATATATACGAAGGAAAGAAGTCTGAACATAAGGGCTCGTTTGCTTTGTTAAACACATTATTAATGAGTGCTAACAGACAATTATGCCAAGGAAAGTATAGGGGACGCTAGTAGAAGTAATTGTAATGTAAATGTGAAGAAAGAAAAGTGGACGAAAAGATAACTTGCCACCGGCAGGATCCGAACCTGCGACCTTCGAATAACGCGTCCGATGCTCTACCGACTGAGCTACGGTGGCGGTCATCCCCCCGTCCACTTTATAGGGTATATATGTGCATTTAAACGTGGGAGCGTCAGTCAGAGCCGCCTGTTGCCATTACGGCGAGTGTGGAACACTCTTTTTGCCTGTAGGCGTCACGTAGCACGTGATCTTATTACGAGCTGGCAACTGACTAATAGTCCCTCGCATACCACTTGACGGCAACAAGTCTGCCAGAACGAGACCCTCGCTATGAACGAAGGAAAGAAGTGTGAACTTAAGGGCTCGTTTGCTTTGTTAAACACATTATTAATGAGTACTAACAGACAATGATGCCAAGGAAAGTATAGGGGACGCTAGTAGAAGTAATTGTAATGTAAATGTGAAGAAAGAAAAGTGGACGAAAAGATAACTTGCCACCGGCCGGATCCGAACCTGCGACCTTCGAATAACGCGTCCGATGCTCTACCACTGAGCTACGGTGGCGGTCATCCCCCCGTCCACTTTATAGGGATATATATGTGCATTTAAACGTGGGAGCGTCAGTCAGAGCCGCCTGTTGCCATTACGGCGAGTGTGGAACACTCTTTTTGCCTGTAGGCGTCACGTAGCACGTGATCTTATTACGAGCTGGCAACTGACTAATAGTCCCTCGCATACCACTTGACGGCAACAAGTCTGCCAGAACGAGACCCTAGCTTTGAACGAAGGAAAGAAGTGTGAACTTAAGGGCTCGTTTGCTTTGTTAAACACATTATTAATGAGTGCTAACAGACAATTATGCCAAGGAAAGTATAGGGGACGCTAGTAGAAGTAATTGTAATGTAAATGTGAAGAAAGAAAAGTGGACGAAAAGATAACTTGCCACCGGCAGGATCCGAACCTGCGACCTTCGAATAACGCGTCCGATGCTCTACCACTGAGCTACGGTAGCGGTCATCCCCCCCGTCCACTTTATAGGGATATATATGTGCATTTAAACGTGGGAGCGTCAGTCAGAGCCGCCTGTTGCCATTACGGCGAGTGTGGAACACTCTTTTTGCCTGTAGGCGTCACGTAGCACGTGATCTTATTACGAGCTGGCAACTGACTAATAGTCCCTCGCATACCACTTGACGGCAACAAGTCTGCCAGAACGAGACCCTAGCTGTGAACGAAGGAAAGAAGTGTGAACTTAAGGGCTCATTTGCTTTGTTAAACACATTATTAAAGAGTACTAACAGACAATGATGCCAAGGAAAGTATAGGGGACGCTAGTAGAAGTAATTGTAATGTAAATGTGAACAAAGAAAAGTGGACGAAAAGATATTCTTTCTTCACATTTACATTACAATTACTTCTACTAGCGTCCCCTATACTTTCCTTGGCATCATTGTCTGTTAGTACTCATTAATAATGTGTTTAACAAAGCAAACGAGCCCTTAAGTTCACACTTCTTTCCTTCATTCATAGCGAGGGTCTCGTTCTGGCAGACTTGTTGCCGTCAAGTGGTATGCGAGGGACTATTAGTCAATTGCCAGCTCGTAATAAGATCACGTGCTACGTGACGCCTACAGGCAAAAAGAGTGTTCCACACTCGCCGGAATGGCAACAGGCGGCTCCGACTGACGCTCCCACGTTTAAATGCACATATATACCCTATAAAGTGGACGGGGCGATGACCGCCACCGTAGCTCAGTGGTAGAGCATCGGACGCGTTATTCGAAGGTCGCAGGTTCGGATCCTGCCGGTGGAAAGTTATCTTTTCGTCCACTTTTCTTTCTTCACATTTACATTACAATTACTGCTACTAGCGTCCCCTATACTTTCCTTGGCATCATTGTCTGTTAGTACTCATATATATATATATATATATATATATATATATATATGTGTGTGTGTGTATGTGTATGTATGTATTCCGCATGAATGCAATTATGTCGATGGCGGCCTCCTCAGTAGTATATATCTGTATAATTCAATGAAATTGTGTTAATGACTAAAAGCAGCTAAGAATGCGAAGCAATCCTTAGGGAACCAAACGTATTTTGATACGTTCATATCTACTTATTTACCTATCTGGCCCCCCTACGTCGGGGTGCTCTCGTAGTTGCCTCATGACCTTAGCATAGACCAAAATCGGCATAGGAGGGCACGAGGGTATGACTAACATAGGTGTCTGGTCAGGACATAAATAACATGAAAATCATGTCGTGTACGTCATGAAACTCTTTGCTTCAGTCATGTGTGTCACATACCCGTATACCACGGGCTGCGGTATGCGGGTATGAGCCTTAAAGTTTGTATCTACCCACGAACGGCGACAACAGATATCGATCATTTAAACGCGAGAGGCTTGAAAAAATCCGGCATCGGCCGCGTTGATCCGACGAATGCAAAGAATAAAAATCAGGATCCCAGCAGGAATCGAACCCAAGAATTTCGTGTGGCAGTCATGTATTCTACCACAGAACCACGCAAGGTCTGGAATGTGCTTTGGAAAAGGTACTATCGCGTCCACTTATGACCACTTATGGACGACCACGTAAAAAATAAGAGAATGAACTATTTTCAATACGGCATATTGTTAGCCATTGGTTATTCGGCATTTAAATTTTTTTTGTGTGTGCCGTAAAATCGCCTGCTTATTACATGACGTCAGCAGTGTGAGATGTTTCGTCGTGTTTATTACAACTTATGCACCTGAAACAGCGCATTCACGTGCTGGACAATACCTAAAACTTTTTGGAATAGCCGGGGAACGTCTCTTTCTAAACGTAATTCAAGTAGGCTAGCCGCCGATCACATTAGTAGCGGCTACTTATAGCAGCTGGCGAGATGGATTCATATGAGTATAATGAACGTTTTCACTTACATCATAACGGAGTGTAGCTGTTTGTGCGCGTGTACAAATCTGTGAGCTCATGCTTGGTGAGAGAGAGAGGGAGAGAGAGAAATAAGCAGCGCTGCGCGTATGTGCTTCTTTGCCGTCCGAGTTGTATTTTGAGCTGTAAAAGTCAATTCAAGTTGAATGAAAACCAACTAGCCCAACTTTTAATTAAGCCTCCTTAGTGAAAAAAACCGCCAGGCCTGCGCGGAACGCGCAGCACAATCACAGCGAAAAGCTGGGAGAGCGGCCTTTCTGAACCTTTTTTAAACACTCTTGGGGCAACTATACTACAAGCGCAATTGCATGGTACCCACTACGCCATAAATCATCATAACTTTTTGTGTAGTGGGGAAGCGTCTACAATGGCATTATTCGTCATTCTTCGGAAAAGCGCGGGGTACCCGCTACACTCTTTTGACGCATTATGTGCACTTTGCTGATGCTGTGGCTGACGACGATGAAGAATTATGCCTCAGGCTTTTGTAATGGGTTGCAGCATTGAACGACCCACTCGTTACGCAATTCGCATTGCGTGACGCCTGGTTCTTTGCGTTACTGCTCTAAAACGCTTTACAACACACGTTAACGCGATTCCTTACCAGACATGAAGCCTGCATAGGGTCAGTTTGCACCGCAGTTTCAAGTAGCGGGGTAGCTCAGTGGTAGAGTGCTGGGCTGCCACGCAGAGGACCCGGGTTCGATTCCCGTGCTGTCATAGTTGTTTTTTATTTAGTTCTTTTATTGCGATATTGGTTACGGACACCGGTGGCGGCGGCAGCGGCGGCGGCGGACAACTACGGCGCAGAAACGACCCTTGTTGTGATCTCATAACCGCTTTCGCTGTAAAAAACACCACGGACCTTCACCATCTTCCTGGTCCGGTGAAATCAAGTTGCGGGGTAAGGCTAAAAGCTGACCTTCCCACTGTGCTCGAATCGACTGCTTTATTAACGCGATAGCGTTAAAGAGCTCGTTTGTCGCAGAAATTCCGGCGTTGGCCGTCGGTGTCGGCGTCGTTGGTTGTGAGCGAAAAATCATCATCTTGTCCATGACCGAAAAATCGAGAAAGATGCAAATATAAATGTCTGGGTCCGAGTGAGGATCGAACCCAGGCCGTCTGCGTGGCACGCTGGTGCTCCACCACACACCCACGCGTCTGCTTGGAAATACAGCAAAAATAAGTTCCTGTGCTTGGAAATGCAAAGCTGCAAATAAAAAAATCACGCCATATCCACGAAGTGAATGATGATGAGTGGGCGAAGCTCGATCGTTTTCATCCATGGCAGAAAGAGAATGTGTGGTCTGGAACGCGCTTATACTTCTTGGTCATCAGCGTCATCGTCATCGCTTTCACGTGTAGTGGGTACATTCCACTATATTGGAACGCGGTTATTCTTCATGGTCATCATGCGTCATCGTCATCTTTATCACGTGTAGTGGGTACATTCCACTATACTGGAACGCGCTTATACTTCATCGTTAGCACGTGCAGTGGGTACATTCCACTATACTGCGTTATCGTCATCTTTATCACGTGGAATGGGTACATTCCACTATACGTGGCTATCTACCTACTTACCTACCTACCTACTACAACTACTATTACTACAACAACTACAGAGGAGGGACAGACCCACACCCTTAGGAGCTTCACCCCTAATAAATAATAAAAATTTCCGGGTCCGAGTGAGGATCGAAACCAGGCCCGACTGCGTAGCAAGCAGGTGTTCTACCACACAGCCACGCGTCTGCTTGGCAATGCAGCAAAAATAACTTCCTCTGCTTGGAAATGCAGTGAAAATAACTTTCATATTTCACAAACACACGCGTCCTATCTACAGGCGTCACAATACAACATGTAATATCGCAGTAATAATGCGTGGGACAAGCGTAACGTTGAACCACGATCAAGCCAACCTGTGTACTGCTGTGGCAATGTACCAGTTATAAGATATCCTCATTTTCTGAAAATCAGCTGTTTTATTGAGGCATGCAGCAACCATATTTCAAGTTCGTTCTGCACCCCAACTACACGCGGACGTTCGCGAAAGAGACGTGCAAAAGCATCAATTATTTATTTGGAGGGAAACCTAGCCCTACAGAAAAAATCCGCATGCCGTCATACGGATAACATACGGATTCCGCATATTTTCCGTATGAAAGATATGGATTTTGTACGGACTTATACGATTGCTTACGGAACTTGTAAGGAACATACGCAAGTATCATATGGTACATAAGGAATTCCGTATGGGCGTACGGATGTAGCCTTAACGAACATGCCGGATGCCGTATGGAAAGTGTTAAGCGCTGGACACATGGTGCGATTCCGGCATCCGATCCGACGTGCGGCGCCGCACGCGGCGTACGACGATTCACGACACATGGGGCGAACGAGCAATCAGCGCGCAGGCTCCGCCCACACACGGCACCTCAGCTTGCACGCTCGGAAAACATCGTATCCTCTACATTTAGTACAAAACAAACAACCTCACACAGCCATGCTTCGTTTTCTAAGAACATTGCCAACAAAGCTACGCCTTCGCGAGCTACAATCATCGCAACAGCTCACATTCACTCACGACTACGAGCGTAGGCCTAGCTAGGCAGACGCTCTCGGTAGCGCCGCTCGAGTTCAAACGCGAGCTGATTGTCGAGCGCTTATTTTTGCCAACCCGATAAAAGCTTGTGCTCTTATATGACGCGTTTACACGCGCAATTGGTGTTATCGACGGCCTCGATGTGAAGAGCAAGGGTGGGAACGAAGCGAGCCGGTTCGCCGAGACGGCCGGTGTCAATGTTTACCTGTGAAACGGCCTTCCATCACGGCTCACTATCGCGTTGGTGGTTCGGAAACGGACGTCGCGTTGAGGAAATGGCACACTGCAAGCATTACTTTATTCAATCATGAGGTATTTCACGTCAGAAACAGTTTATCCAATGTTTTTCATGCCACCGACAACGGCGATATCCACAAATACCAGGACGATCTGAGCCATCGCAGCGGCGAGGAACGAACCAGCGGCACAGGTTGGCACGGGTGCCACCAGTGGCGCCGCTTGTCGAGCTCCCTCGCTGCTATTGGCTGCGGCCGCCCGACCGGAGCGGTAGCCGCGCAGGCAACATTCAGCAAGTTGGATGCCCGCGCGGCGTGCGAAACGGCGCCGCACGCTGTTGGAACCTGTTGGACGTCTGTCGGATGCGGCCTTTGGCACGAACAGCCGTACGGCAAATCGCATCAAGCGCTGGACACATGGTGCGATTCGGCATCCGATCCGACGTGCGGCGCCGCACGCGGCGTACGACGAATTCACGACACATGGGGCGAACGAGTAATCAGCGCGCAGGCTCCGCCCACACACGGCACCTCAGCTTGCACGCTCGGAAAACATCGTATCCTCTTCATTAAGTACAAAACAAGCAACCTCACACAGCCATGCTTCGTTCTCTGAGAACATGTCCAAAAAGCTACGCCTTCGCGAGCTACAATCATCGCAACAGCTCACATTCACTCACGACTACGAGCGTAGGCCTAGCTAGGCGGCCGCTCACGGTAGCGCCGCTCGAGTTCAAACGCGAGCAGATTGTCGAGCGCTTATTTTTGCCAACACGATAAAAGCTTGTGTTCTTATATGACGCGTTTACACGCGCAATTGGTGTTATCGACGGCCTCGATGTGAAGAGCAAGGGTGGGAGCGAAGCGAGCCGGTTCGCCGAGACGGCCGGTGTCAATGTTTACCTGTGAAACGGCCTTCCATCACGGCTCACTATCTCGTAGGTGGTTCGGAAACGGACGTCGCCTTGCAGAAATGGCACACTGCAAGCATCACTTTATTCAATCATGAGGTATTTCACGTCAGAAACAGTTTATCCAATGTTTGCCACCGACAACGGCGATATCCACAAATACCAGGACGATCTGAGCCATCGCAGCGGCGAGGAACGAACCAGCGGCACAGGTTGGCACGGGCGCCACCAGTGGCGCCGCTTGTCGAGCTCCCGCGCTGCCATTGGCTGCGGCCGCCCGACCGGAGCGGTAGCCGCGCGGCAACATTCAGCAGGTTGGATGCCCGCGCGGCATGCGAATCGGCGCCGCATGCTGTTCGAACCTTTTGGACGTCTGTCGGATGCGGCTGTTGGCACGAACAGCCGTACGGCAAATCGCATCGAATTCGCACCATGTGTCCAGCACTTCAGAATGGACACACGGTGCGAATTCAGACGCGATTTGCCGTACGGCTGTTCGTGCCAACAGCCGCATCCGACAGACGTCCGACAGGTTCCAACCGCTTGCGGCGCCGATTCGCACGCCGCGCAGGCATCCAACTTGCTGAATTTTGCCGCGCGGCTACCGCTCCGGTCGGGCGGCCGCAGCCAATGGCAGCGCGGGAGCTCGACAAGCGGCGCCACTGGTGGCGCCCGTGCCAACCTGTGCCGCTGGTTCGTTCCTCGCCGCTGCGATGGCTCAGATCGTCCTGGTATTTGTGGATATCGCCGTTGTCGGTGGCAAACATTGGAGAAACTGTTTCTGACGTGAAATACCTCATGATTGAATAAAGTGATGCTTGCAGTGTGCCATTTCTGCAAGGCGACGTTCGTTTCCGAACCACCAACGAGATAGTGAGCCGTGATGGAAGGCCGTTTCACAGGTAAACATTGACACCGGCCGTCTCGGCGAACCGGCTCGCTTCGTACCCACCCTTGCTCTTCACATCGAAGGCCGTCGATAACACCAATGGCGCGTGTAAACGCGTCATATAAGAGCACAAGCGTTTATCGTGTTGGCAAAGATAAGCGCACGACAATCAGCTCGCGTTTGAACTCTAGCGGCGCTCCCGAGAGCGTCCGCCTAGCTAGGCCTACGCTCGTAGTCGTGAGTGAATGTGAGCTGTTGCGATGATTGTAGCTCGCGAAGGCGTAGCTTTGTTGGCAATGTTCTTAGAGAACGAAGCATGGCTGTGTGAGGTTGTTTGTTTTGTACTAAATGTAGAGGATACGATGTTTTCCGAGCGTGCAAGCTGAGGTGCCGTGTGTGGGCGGAGCCTGCGCGCTGATTGCTCGTTCGCCCCATGTGTCGTGAATCGTCGTACGCCGCGTGCGGCGCCGCACGTCGGATCGGATGCCGAATCGCACCATGTGTCCAGCGCTTGATACGGAACATGCGGAAACCGCATGGGATACGGAAAGAACAAACGGAATCCGTATGTGCTATGCGGAAAGATCCACGTGGCAATAAGTAGTACACGGAAAGCATGGTGTTCTACCTGAACACATGACCATATGCGAGCGCACGGGGGGGGGGGGCACCCCTTTTCCTCTTGCCACCTAAGAGGGAGATCCCTCCCTCCCTCTTAGGTATAGAGGCTGTGCCCGTCAAACGCTCCCTCGGCGGCCGCCGTCTTTCCCTCTCACCCACCATGGTATTACGCTACATTCCACCGCGGCGCGCCGCCACCTACGTTGGGCTTGTCTTTCGTGGCTTGAGGCGCTCCTGCCACAGTGTTGCCAGGTTTGGCTATATATAGCCAAATTGGGCTACAGAAAAAAATTTTGGTGTCGACTTGGGCGAGTTGGCTATGTGGCTATATTTGGGCTACTGAAAATCAGCGACTTGGCTTTGTTTGGGCTATAAGTGGCGCCCCTATTGCAAAAACCAGCGCCCCCAGCGTGATACCAGTACGTTTTTTGGCGCTGGATCACACTGGGAACACTGGTACACGCTGGGATTCACTGGCACTTCGGTGAGCGCACTGGGAAAGAGCTGGGTCGCACTGGTAGGGGCGCTGGCTTGGCCGCTGTGACGCTGGCGCGTACTGGGAAGCGCTGGAAACGCTGGAATTTTCACTGGAGTGCGCTGGTGCACACTGGAGCCTGCACTGTTTCTTCCAGTGCGGCATGCAAGTTTCTGTAGTGTATGCGGCGGAATGTTTCGGTATGTTTGAATATAGAATGTTTGATTCGATGGTACCAATGGATGCTACCCTAACAGGCAGGCCCGTAGCCAAACAATGTTTTCGGGGGGGGGGGGGGGAGGGGGGGGCACTTGTTGAAAGCCTTGAAAAACACCGATTTTTATTATTTTTCCTCGGTAAACACCCCTTCCATCCAAATTTCGAGGGGAGGCCCGGGCCCCTAGCCCCCCTCCCTTGGCCAGGGGCCTGCTAACAGGTCCCAAACATTTTCACAACTTCTAGCTTGGCAGGGAAAGAGAATGAATGATAAGCGCAAGACATTATGTGATATATATGCGAAATCACCGTCATTTTTATTTTTCCATTTGGAATGCAGAAAAAAAATGCGTTAATAACACAAAGGAGCCAACGCTGATTATTTTGCTTTTTAGCTTGATTTTTTTTTTCTTATTCACCCAGATTCAATAACGGCGTTAATTCTTGCGGAGCACGTAGCAGCGATGAATGCACGTTTTGTGCATGCGCGCACATATACCAGTCTGGCATCAGGGATTGGTTGTTGTAATGATTCCGTGGCGGCAGCCAAGCCAAGCCAAGCCGCCAGGCAGCGCCACCCTCCGCTGCTCTCCGGAACCTGCAGAGAACCTGAATAAAACCAGTCGATGTTTGGGATCCACGCCGCGCGGTCGTGTCTTCTTCTCCCACGCGTACACGTGTCCCAACAGTGGTGACCCGGACGAGGCTTACCGCCTTTTTTTCAAGCGATCGACGCCATGGAGACTCCCTCTGACGCACGGGCCATTTCCGCCGTCGACATCAGGCTCCCGCCGTTTTGGACAGCGGACCCGCAGCTGTGGTTCCTGCAGGTGGAGTCCCAATTCACCGCTCGTCGTATTGCCGCTGAGCAAACAAAGTACCACCACGTGGTCGCTAGCCTCCCACCGGCAATAGCGAGCGAAATACGAGATCTGCTGGTCGCTCCACCTGCAGAGAACGCGTACACAACGCTGAAACAACTGCTCATCAGTCGCCTCACGCCGTCGGAGCCTCAGCGACTGCAGCAGCTACTGCACAACACCGACCTCGGGGACCGGACGCCCAGCCAATTGTTGCGCCACATGAGGCAGCTGTTGCACACGGCCGGCGCAGCCACCACCGATGCCGACAGCAGACTGCTTCGCGAGCTGTTCCTACAGCGACTTCCGATCAACGTGCGTATGGTCCTCGCCTCGGCTGCCGACAAACGCCTGTCTCAACTAGCCGAGCTCGCGGACTCGGTGCTGGCGGTCGCTCCGCCGTCCGTCGCGGCGCTACAGCCAGACATCGCCGGCGGCGCGCCAACGACCACGCTGCACGACATCCGGGAGCAGATATCCCGCCTCGCCGATACCGTCGCAGCGATGCAGGCCCGCAGCACTCCCGAGGAGCGCCAGCGCCCAGCAGCGCATCAGAGAATCTGCTGGTATCACAGGAAGCATTACAATGCTGCTCGCAAATGCATTCCTCCTTGCGACTATGCGGGAAACGGGAGCAGCCGGCACTGAGGACGACCAGTGTCACAGAGGCCCCCGAACGTCGTCCATCAGTGTTTTTCCTCACCGACCGCGACAGTGGCCTTCGATTCCTCGTGGACACCGGCGCTGAGGTGAGCGTGTTACCGGTTGGGTCCACCGATCGCCGTGTCCCTAGTGCGTCCCCCCTACGCGGTCAACAACGCAACCATCGCCACCTACGGACATCGCTCGCTGCCACTCGATTTAGGCTTGAACAGAACGTTCCGGTGGATTTTCATCGTGGCAGCAGTGAAGTTCGCCATCTTGGGTGCGGACTTTCTTCGGCATTTCGGCCTTCTCGTCGACGTGCGCAACCGCCGCCTTCACGATCCCGTGTCGCAGGCAACTGTGCAAGGCAATCCCTCGCACCACCCTCCGCTGAGCCCCACTCTGCTCGGGCCGTCCGGTGCAGAACGTTTCACTCGCATTCTGCAGGATTTTCCCGAGTTGACGAGGCAGCCGCCAGCCAGCGCCGCGGTGAAGCACGAGGTACGCCATTACATCGCCACCAGCGGCCCACCCGTGCACGCGCGGCCTCGCCGTTTGCCTCCAGAGAAGTTGAAGGTCGCACGACAGGAATTTGAACACATGATGGAGCTAGGGATCATCAGACCCTCGTCGAGCGCCTGGGCATCTCCACTTCATATGGTGCCAAAGTCAACGCCGGGAGACTGGCGACCATGCGGGGACTATAGGGCGCTGAACCAGGTAACGACTCCAGACAGATACCCGGTACCGCACATACACGATGTCACGACGAGGCTTCACGGTGCCACTATCTTCTCGAAGATCGACCTGGTGCGGGCATACCATCAGATTCCCGTTGCCCCGGAGGACGTCCCGAAGACCGCCATCGCAACGCCTTTCGGACTTTTCGAATTCCTCCGAATGCCATTCGGACTCCGAAACGCGGGTCAGACATTCCAGCGGTTCATGGACGGTGCTATACGCGGCCTCAGCTTCTGCCACGCCTATCTTGACGACTTGCTAATCGCCAGCAGCACTCCGGAAGAGCACGTGAATCATCTGCGCATCGTCTTCCAGCGCTTAGTGGAGCATGGCGTGGTCGTGAACATGGCCAAATGCGAGCTTGGTGTGCGACAGCTCTCGTTTCTTGGACACGTCATCTCCGCCTCAGGAGTTCTTCCTCAACCCAACAAGGTTGAAGCCGTGCAAGGATTTCCGCAGCCGACCGCCAAGCGCCAGCTTCGGGAATTTCTGGGTTTGGTAAACTTCTACCACCGTTTCATTCCCCGCTGCGCGCAGATCCTTCAACCTCTCCACGACCTGCTGGCCACTTCACGGAATGGCTCAGACACCCTCTCCTGGTCTCAAGAAGCAAAAGAAGCCTTCTGCGAGGTCAAGGACGCTTTGGCAAACGCCGCACTGCTTGAATACCCCAGGTCCGGTGTCCCGCAGAGCGTAATGGTGGATGCCTCCGATACAGCCGTCGGGGCTGTATTACAGCAGCTCGTTGGGGGAATCTGGCGCCCGATTTCCTTCTTTTCGAGGAAGCTAACACCTACCGAGCGCCGCTACAGCACCTTCGGGAGAGAACTGCTGGCCGTGTACGCTGCCATACGACATTTTCGCCATTTCCTGGAAGGTGTAGAGTTTTTCGTCCTCACCGACCACAAGCCGCTTACTTATGCATTGCGCTCGCTAAGCTCCGACGGTGGAACGCACACAGCACGTGAACGGCGCCAAATGTCCTATATATCAGAGTTCACGACTGATATCCGCCACGTCAAAGGCGGCGACAACGAGGTAGCGGACGCCCTCTCACGGAATCCTGTGAACGCCATCATGCCCACACTACAGGTTGATCTTCCCGCTTTAGCAGCCGCTCAACGTGAAGATGACGAACTGAAACACCTGTTGACCGCGACCACTGCCCTGAATCTTGAGTGGATCCCTGTTCCCGGATCCGAGGACAAGGTTTGCTGTGACACAAGCGTCAGTAGAACTCGCCCGTTCGTGCCCGCGAGCCTCCGTCGCCACGTGTTCGAGTCCTTGCACAGACTGTCTCATCCGGGGATTAGAGCCACCCAAAGACTGGTGACGGCAAGATTTGTCTGGCCGGGCGTAAATCGGGACGTCCGACGCTGGGCACGCGAATGTGTAGCTTGCCAGCGCTCTAAGATACAACGCCATACCTCGACAGCACTGGGAACACTCCCCACTCCGGATTCTCGCTTTGATCATGTCCACCTGGACATCGTCGGCCCACTGCCACCCTGCCACGGAAAGGCTTACCTGCTGACCTGTGTCGACAGGTTCACCCGCTGGGCGGAGGCCATTCCTATCGCGGACATCACTGCCGAGACGGTTGCGAGTGCTTTCCTGTACCACTGGGTAGCCCGTTTCGGTGTGCCCTCCACGATAACAACAGACCGCGGCCGACAATTCGAATCAGCCCTTTTCACTGCCATCAGTCAGCTCATGGGCACCTCACGCATACGCACGACAGCGTACCACCCCATGAGCAACGGCATGGTGGAGCGCTTTCACCGCCAGCTGAAGGCTGCGCTCACGGCAACCGAGGAACACAACTGGGTGGAGGCCCTCCCACTCGTTCTTTTGCGTATAAGGTCCACCTTGAAAGAGGACATTGGCTGCAGCGCCGCTGAGCTGGTCTACGGCACGACACTCAGGCTGCCGGGAGAGCTCTTTGCGCGCGGCTCAGAGGAGGCATCCATAGCTTGCAGCGACTATGCACTTCGCCTACGCAACGTCATGAGCAAACTGCGCGCGGTACCTCCACGGCCCCCCAGGGTCGCGTGTGGTGCACGTCGACCCACAGCTCACATCGTGCCCATATGTGTTTGTACGACATGACGCGGTTCGGCGACCTCTTCAGCCACCCTATGATGGGCCGTTTCAAGTCCTCCGCCGTGGCAACAAACAATTCACAATCAAGAGAAACGGCCGTGAGGAGGTCGTGTCGTTGGACCGCATCAAGCCAGCACACATGGACCGTGACGACGCCGTGTTGCCTCCACTAAGGGAATCATCGCCAGGACCCCCAGCTTCAATGCCAGCCCAAGTCCACGAGGTGCCCTCCCGGCTGACGCACAGCGGGCGGCTATCAAGAGCACCCACTCGCCTGGACCTTTAACTCCGTTCGGCAACTCACTAGGGGGAGTGCTGTGGCGGCAGCCAAGCCAAGCCAAGCCGCCAGGCAGCGCCACCCTCCGCTGCTCTCCGGAACCTGCAGAGAACCTGAATAAAACCAGTCGATGTTTGGGATCCACGCCGCGCGGTCGTGTCTTCTTCTCCCACGCGTACACGCGTCCCAACAATTCCATTTTGCAGTGTTTATAAGTCTGGAGGCGCCGGTCCTACCAGAAAGAGCAAATCGTTACATCGCCGCACAGTTGGCGAGAAGCAATTCAGCTCTGGCTTCGCAACCTCACCCAACGGAGGCCAGAAAAACAGCCGCCGTTCAATATCACCACACCGGAAACGCATCTCTGGCACTGTTTGCCCTTCCACTTACTTCCGCTGAACTTTAGTTAACCATTAGAAAGGTTCCGAAGCTTGAATGCAGAAACTTCAACCATCGCAACTGCGCTGCGCCGAGACCGGTCCTACCCAACGAGACTCCCAGCGAGCGTTAGGCCTAGTGTGCCGGCCGTGTCCGTCTACATGTTACCGGCGCTTCGCGCTTTAAGTACACGCAATTCTAAAGCGTAAGGATGACTGTAAAGTACAGTTTGGACATTCGTTAACCTAAATGAACCATTTTTCCTTGTGTACGGTGTCCGCACAAGGAGCGATGACCATCGAAGCGACGCGCTTTCAGCAACGCGCACAAGCTGTCACCGAAAGCTGCCGGCCGCGCTAGCCGGTACTTCTCGTGACTCTTATGTAAGAACGCATAATTTTCAGTCGGTAATTTGGTACACTTAGTGAACTAACATAGTGACATACTCCTTTACCAAATTGTATTTTTATTTAGTTGGGCGGTTTCTTAGTTATAGGTATCGATAGAACTGCAAATCTGTACACTGGCACGTCCGCTGTACTGGCGTATCGTCGCTTGCGCGATAACACTACTCAATACTCAATCATGTACGCACCTGTTTATCTAACTAGTCATCATAAAACCTCTGTAAATGTTGACCAGTAGCAAGAGCGAGAATCGGCAGTAACAGCCAGCAAACAGTGCCTGCTCTACGTGTATTTCATATTTTTCGTAGTTAACATGTGAATTCTTAAAGAAACTTAGCGCTCTTGCCATTATCGGCATGTCATTCGGTACCGGCCGCCGTTCGTTTGTGTCTAATAAAGACGCAGTTGTTATTTGGAAAGGAAGATCGCGTCTATCGTTACTGTGCGACATGTAAACATGAAGCTGAACCGTGTATTTATTGTTAAATAGTTGTTTTACGCCCAGTTCAGCTTGTTCCGGCGTGGCGTAGTGGGTAGAACACTGAGTTCAAGTTCGAATCCTCCTGCCGGAGACTTTTTTTTTCATATGGCTTTTTTTTCTTTTTTTTATTGCGTTAATGCGTTCTATATCACTTCTTGCACTAAAATATTTATTTATGGCACATAGGCACCGCTATTTCAACGCTGTAGAGCCGCATTGCGCGGGAGTACCAGCGCCTCCCAGTAAAATGCCGCTCCAGCGTCCCAGTATCCAGCGCGATACTGGGCCCATAATCCGGCATGGCACTGGACGCTGGTACCCAGCGGCGCTGGGTTTTGCAATAGGGGCCGTTATGATCAACGCTCCAGAGGTGACTCTCATCGAGCAGAAGCAAATCTCTAAAAGCGCATTCATATTTAGTTTTGAAGGGGCCGAAAGCGGAGAAATTCACAAGAAATCCGCACACTTCATCGCCTAAGTGAGCGGAAAACCGTGCGACGAGCAAAATCGGTCTATGACCATTTTCGCTCCGGCGGCAGCGGAACGCCTTTCCGCCTCTCTGGAAGCCGTACTTAGGCTGTACTAACATATGGACCACGTCATTTGAGGCCGCAATTTCAAACTGGAGGCCACGTAGCCGCATGCATATTGGTATAGGTACAAAGCGGAACCTTCTGCAACTTTGCCGATTCCCTAGCGGTTAACCTTTCTTTTAATGAGATTGCAGGCGCAACGCAGGTATTGGTGTATGCTGCAGAACCTACACAAGCCCGAGTGACATCGCTGAAAAGAATGATGAGTCATGCAGCTGGCCACGGTCATGAATAATGAGCTCACGCGTTTCATCCAATCTCATACTTCGACGCTTGTGCTCACCGCTCGTGCTTTGCGTAACATGTGCGTTGCCTGGAACAAGTTTACCCAAGGCAACTTATTACTTCATTTACCGCATTACTCATTGCGATGAGCTACTGGCTATGGTGCTCGACAACTGACCGAAGGTCGCGAGATCGAAGCCCGGCCGTGGCGGCCACATTCTCAAAAGGCAAAA
The DNA here is from genome assembly GCA_030522465.1 of Rhipicephalus appendiculatus. Taxonomy (NCBI): domain Eukaryota; kingdom Metazoa; phylum Arthropoda; class Arachnida; order Ixodida; family Ixodidae; genus Rhipicephalus; species Rhipicephalus appendiculatus. The sequence goes on from JALIZH010011352.1 coordinate 325,721, forward strand.
TGCCACAGAGACCTGCTTGCTTAGGTAATGTGAACGTTAAGGAACCGCAGGTGGTCGTGATTTCCCGAACGCTCTACCATGGCGTCTCTCATGATCATGTCGACGTTTTCGGACGTAAAACCTCGACTATTATTACTGTCTACCGCTTTCGCTGCGCTGTCCTTTACTGCCGCAACAATAATTATTTTATAAATGTACAAGTGGGCATTTCTTAATCGCTATCGCTAAACTGAATTCGGCTCACGAACTGAACATTCACAGAGGAGGCGGCAAAGGCTGGTGTATATCATCACAAAGTTTGTCTAGGAAAGCACAAAAATAATCATTCACCCTGTTTTGCTTCATGTGTAAAATACTGCAGAGCTGATAATAGCTGGTCTTATCGAACATCTCGCATCGGAGGGTCACTTTCCAAAGGCAACGGACTGGTGAGACGAAGCTTGCAGAATTGAGTATTCTTTTTGTTTTTTTTTTACCAATTAAAGCGCGGTGATTGCTTAAGGAGACTCCCAAATATCAATAATTTCACGTTCTTCAGTGTAAGCTGTTTGATACAATAACGATGGGTTGTAGAAAAAGACATTTTAGTAGTCGAAGGTGAAAATGTAAGTCCAAATAAAACTGCAAAAAAGAATGGCTATATTTGGCTACAAATATTTGTGCTCTTTTTTGTCTTTGGCTACATTTGGGCTACAGGCTTCTCTGGCTTTTGGCTACGTGGCCTCGTCCGACCTGGCAACACTGTCCTGCCAGTGTATCGCACGCTGCCGCGTCTAAGCAATTGCGCTTGCGACGTTTCCTTGCTGCTGCGATTCTTTACTGATATACCCGTAAGCGTTTGTAGCCATCCTGGTCGGATACCTGGCACGCCAGTGCTGAAGCGGCTGCCCTGCCCTTCGCAACCAGCTAGGCGTTGGATGTCCTGTGGTTGTGCGGCAGTGAATAGGCGCCCGTTGGCTAGCTGCTGCCTACATTGCAACCAAATGGTGACATGTTTGCGTGTGTGTGTGTGCCTGCAGGAAAGGTTTATAATCTGCAGGATCTCGTAACACCTTGGGAACCCGAAGGTGCACGACGCGACCTGCCACAACTCTAGTTACATCGGAGAACCACCTATTTTTGTGTTACCATGGACTTTGCTTGCTCCACCACGTTTCCCGCTTGCTTGGCATTACAGCTTCGAATGTTTACCCGCCAGTGAGAATGGCATGCCTTCATTGCGGGTCAATGCGATTACCTCGCAACGGCAGGACCTGTGTGAGAGATTCTGCTGTTTCTACATCCTCATAATATTGAGCATGGTCAGTGGTGGCAGACGTGAAGTGCGTGTGTGGTGGTGCGTGCCAGTACAGTGGTGTCGTGTCGTCTCGCATACAGTGCACATTGTTTGTACTTATTCTGCATACGTAGGTACGCGTGCAGAATAAAGGTTCAGTTTTATAGCCAGTGTGAATGCCAGGCCTTCATTGTAGATAAGGGTGGCAGATTAGTGCCATTCCGTTTCCAGTGCCGCGTGAGATCTGCTGCTGTTTCTACATTCTCGTCATATCTGGCATGGTCAATCGCGGCAGGTGTGAACAAGTGTATGTGTTGTGGCGTGTGCCAGGGTGTCGTGTCATCTGACAAGTGTGCATTGTTTATGCTTATTCTGATTGGTGTGGGCCTGGGTGTCGTGTCGCCTGACAGTGCGCATTGTTTATGCTTACTCTGCGTGTGAGAACTGCCACTGTTTCTACATTCTCGACACATGGAGCATAACCAGTGGTGGCAGACGTGAACAAGTGCGTGTGTAGTGGTGCGTGCCAGGGTGTCGTCTTGTCTTGACAGTGCGTATTGTTTGTGGTTATTCTGCGTGGTGCATGCGAGGGTGTTGTCATCTGACAGTGCACATCGTTTAGGCTTATTCTGCGCGTACATGTGCAGAATAAATATTATTCAGTTTACTTTGATCTCTCGATTAAGCTGTCCTCCAACAACTTCTGACTTAATGGAAGACCTTGTCTGCATTGTATGGACTCGCTAAACCAAAATCACACAACAATTAACCCTTGTACAAGTCAATGTTGCCTTACAGAAGATAGATTTTAGTATCCCGAAATGGACGGTACAAAATCATATGGCATCTGATGCGGAAAAGGTATATATGTAAGCCGTATCATGCGGTTTCCGCACGACCAGCTGAACCATACAGCATCCATAATACCATATTTCCGTATAAATGGAAGCCGTATATACGGAGGATACGGATCCGTATAATCCATATATATGGATTATGCGGATCCGTACCATGCGGATCCGTATCATGCGGATCCGTACCATGCGGATCCGTAATACCATAATTCCATGTGTACGGATCCGTATCTTCCGTACATACGAATGTTTTCACTAGGTCCGTGGCAAATTTGTGTACGTCATACTTGATCTTGGCGCACGTTTCGGCATTCACTTGAACAGCGGTGTGATGCTGAGTAAAGGTAAGAGTAACTAGTTCCCATATATAAGATAAGTTAAAGACTTGAAGATGAGTAAAAACCACTGTGTCGCGCGAAATAGCGCGCATAAGTGGTAATTGCTGAAACAGATGATCGTCGAACTGCTAAAAAGGTGCTGCTGACCCAACGTGCGGCTCGCGATGGTTCACGCGCTCTAAATGCAAATGTTAGTGTAGGCACTTTAAAATACCCGTTCAAACATTAACGTGCCAAAGCAGGTTAACGTTACACGAACAGCTGAGAACGGGCTGCTGTCACTGACAAGCGTGTACAACGCAAATTGCTCGCAGCACACGCACATGGGAAAAATGTACGTGGCTTTCGAGATCTGAGGATATCCTTCGTCACGCTGGTATACATTCGCGAATTTTCGGTGAGCGAAACAACCGCTGTTCACGGAGAAGCTTTAACGACACACGGACACACGTTAATCATTCTTGCGGCACGGTGAATTACGAACCGAAGTCGGAGCCGAAGGTGCTTACCACGTTTGTCTGGAGTTCATGAAGCCCCGCAAACTATTTGCTGACCTAATGCACGCTAAACACATGCACATGGCACAAAAACAAAAGTTCTACGTAGCGCCGACTGTTTGCAAACGACATGGTAGATATATACCCCCGCAAAAAACGAGAATACTTGCGGTGGCGCTGTGGTGCAATGGGTAAGTTATCTGCTTTCAGTGCACGCGGTCCCGAGTTCGATTCCAGTGCTGTGCGTAATTTGCATGTTGTTGTCGCAGATGTTGATGATTGTGGTACTGCTCATCTTCTAATTAACCGAAGTGATAATTACAACCGTCAAACTCGCGAGAAAAAATAGCGTCAAAAAAAAACTTTTTTTTCTCGCAACCGCATCAGGGCCGCCTACAGACAGACCACCTACAGGGCCGTCACGCGTAACCGCAGGCCGTACCTAGCCAGGAAAATTTTGACTTAAAATCCCGTCTAAGCGTCGCCACGGCTATTCTGAAGGCCACTTAGAATTGGGCCGCTTCTTCTGGGACACGGCTACGGAGCCGCGTAACGAACTGAGTAGATGCAGGCCATAATTTGACCGGATTTCCTGCCTGTAGGCTTGTATTCTAGTCGGGATTTGACTGAGAGTGTGTGGTCCACATCGTAAACGGAATCCTGTTTACGGTTCTCCTTTGATTACGTTCGCTGCTGTCCAGCTGGGAGGTCTTCTTCAAGCGGTACATTGCGAGGCGCTGCAAGAGCAGCGCGAGCGCTCTGCACGAGCACGGAAGCGAGCGGCAGCGCGGCGGAGGGAAGGGAAGAATATGGCCGCGAGGAGTTACAGAGTTGCCCTCTACGGACGCGCCTCGATGGCGTGCGAGGCAGGATACCGCCGCGAGCTCCCCATAGGATTTGCTGTCGGCACTCTACAAAACACCTCGCGGAAGCGCTCCAGGACATTTCTGTGCGTACTCTCGAAGCGAGATATGTTCTTTACTGTTAGAATAATAGTTTTCGACGAACAGAAAGCAAAACGTAGTTTCGAGTCACTGTTTCTTTGCAGAAAACGGAGCGCCCGCTTCACGCGGTCACTGCGATGGAGACCCCTGTAATGCCAGGGCTCTCAACCCCAAACTTCATTGCTTCGGCAAAGTATTCAAGCTGGTAGAACGTCTGATGCAACCAGCGTCAAGACCAGCGTCAACATCGATAGACTGTCTGATGCAACGAGCGTCAACACCAGCGAGCTAGGTGCCTGATGCAACGTGCGCCAACCAAGGCGGGAGTCTCATGCAATCCACGGCGACTCTTGCGGTGCGCCTGACGTAACAGACGGCAATTCCTCACGCACCGTGCAGCAAGCCTTCCCATCGAAGGGCCCGATTCCAGCCAGCGACCAACGGCGGTTCCTGATTGGAGGCTTCGACCTACTGGCTGATGCAAGGGGTCCCAAGGGCTATAAAAGAACCAATCCGCGGAGTGACGAGGGACAGCGACTGAAGAAATCCCGGGTCGCCATCGCACCTAAGTGCGAGCCCAATAAGCTGTCGGCCCCAGTGCCGAATATGTAACGCCTCTGTTTATTCTGTACATAAATGTTGCCCTAACTCACCGTCGCCTTGTCCGCTTCGTCTATCAGCTCTGCGCAGACACAGCCGCAAGCTGAGACACCCGATACCCAACACCCCTGAACCGGCTTCTTGCGTGATATGTAGCCAGTCGCTGAGTGCAAACTATGTGAAATATCTTGTTAGTGTAGACTACATGTATAACCAAATGGGGCATAACAAAAAACAGCCTCAAGCCAGTGATCGCACGGGTTCGCGGCGACCGACGGAGCTTTGGCATGTATGGAGCGTCTGCACGTATGTTCGTACTGATGGTTTCGCTTTCGCTACGAGCGTGTTTTGGCGCCGGGCCGTGAACTTTAGGCCGCAAAATACGAGAATTTGTGAGTATACAAACAACTATTGTTGCGCGGACGTTATCGGAGCTGTTCAAAAGCAATTTTGTTACAGCTACGACTTCGGCGCGCCTATGGAAGCTTGTGATGTCCCGTCCCGACAATTCAACTGTTTTTTTTTTCTTTCAACTGTTTCAATGCCACTTGACATGTTGCCTGGCGCATCATATTTATCGGTCTTCTAAGCGAGCAATTGTCGCTGCTTCTGTTTGCAATGACTTTTTTAATGCGATCCTTATTTATTGTTCCCTTTGCATTCCCCTGAACTTGCCGCTCTCTGCCATCAACAAAATCATAAACCGAAGCTTCACCACTTCGAGATTGCAGGTGGAAGGCGAAATGGTCTACGAGGCCATGTAGTAGCATGCAATGCCAAGGAAAGGAAAGAAAATACAGTAACGTTCGCCGGGACTTGTTCTGCAAATGTCAGTGTGAACAAGGACCCACACGAACTTCAAATAGCGGTGAAAGAAAGAGAAGTTATTGCAGCAACCTGCAGCTGCAAAGCAGGGTAACAACAACGCGCAAAGATTGAAATGCAAAATTTTAATGCCCAGCATTATTTGGCGAGTCGCCCAGCAATTACGGCAGTACGTCGTGTCTAACGCGAACAACGCGGCATCTTTTCCATATAAATAAATAAGGCTTCAAGAAAATGCATGGTTGGAGAGGCCCAACTTAAGTTTGAGAGTGGCGAAAATAAATTTGGGCTTTAGCACGTAGTGTTTGCGTCATGAGAATGCACGATTGATTGAAAGAATGTTATTGCCGACATAAATGCAGCGCAAATCAGCCGCAACATTTGATTCGCTCGCTATGTACATCGACCAGCAAACGTCGTGTATAGCTTATGAAGGCGAAAGCCTTCCATGCCTCATCATACGGCAAGATTGACCATCGGCGTCCGGCGTCGGCACGAGTAATGAAAAAAAAAACATGGTTGATCCCTCTGTCATAGGAATCAGTATAACACGAAAGTGAAACCTGTCCTTACAGAAGTAGTTGAATGTTTACTGTACATTGATATAACAGAGCTTCCACAATGTCTGTTGGTGTTTGACAGTTATAGCACCGTTTAACGTGGATGCATCCACGTTGACGCTTGGTGGTACATCTGTACCCGACGACTAACGTCGATGATCACTGATTAAACAAACCCTTCTGGTCATAGGTGCTTGTGGTAGCTGTACGGTGAGAGTGGAATCATAGAAAGCGGTGTGACAGCTAGAAGAGCGTCACTGATTGGACGCCAAACTTGGACTAAGGTCGTCTACTCGCGACATGTTAGAGTTATTGAACAACGCTGCCCGACCAGAGGGAAACGCAACGCGCGTCGTGTCTTCCCCATTGGTCTGCTGCAATTTTTCGCGGGGAACGCGGAGTTACGGCCACGTTAGAGTGTACTAGCCACGTGAAGCGTAACAACTGTCACAGTTGTTACGCTTTTGTGTTTGAGCAACGCGCTGCACGTGTGGACAATGCAGAAGCCGAACGCTCTTAGATATTTCTGTTTCTTTTCAAATGCGGCGTGTGAAATGACCCTCTGCATCTCCCGCCACGCAGTTGCGTCTGACGCCAAGTGTACCAAGAGTGCCCGGTGTCTTTATTTTTTTGTTTGTTTGTTTGAGTGGTACAGAAAGGGGCCACAATTTTGTGCATCTCTCAATGGCAGTCTTCAAATTGAAAGAAAACATAGCGGCGTTGTGTGAAAGAAAAAAACACGCTCAAGCTCCTCCAAGGTCTTTGTACCGCGAGCTGTAAATGGTGCATATAAATAGCTCGCTGTTTTAACGCCGGCACATCCATGGCGCGTGGTTTAGTTGGCAAACGCAGCGCGCTTCTGAGCGAGGGGTTGGTGGTTCGAATCGCCGCTCAGGAGTTTCGGAATACTTTTGTTCTGATTTATTCTTCTTTGTGTCTTCTTCACAAACACATACACACACATTATATATATATATATATATATATATATATATATATATAGATATTGCCACGCGCGTTTCTTTTACTGTATTTCGGTTTCCGCCCACAAAGACTATCAGCAGTACTCGGCGCAGATCGCGCCTTAGTGTTCCAGAAGCTTCTCGGTTGTAGTAGATCGTTTTGTTAAGATTGCACGCAAGACGCTAACACTCAAGATTATTCCAGAGCTTGCGCGACGACTACTGAAAAGGCTAGAATGTTCGACGCGTGATTTATAAAAGCCGGCGCGTTCCAACGATGTTCAGTTGATCGACGGCCGACGCTCTGTTCGCCGCTATCAGTGCCAGCGTGTATTGCTGTAATCTTACTTTCCGTTTACCGGCCACAAGTTCGGCCTAAGTTCGGCCGAGTGGGCACGGAAGCACGGACAGAATGAAGGACTCACGGCACATCTTTCTTGTTGTGCAGCTCCTGGGCGTTCTTTCAGGCTATCGCCCGGATCATCGATGGCTTCCCGCCGTCCAAATTCCGTGCAGCTGCTCGGCATCAACAGACCCGGATATCATCTGCGCAACCGCTGAATCTTCACGTGTGCTTGAAAGCGCAGCACCCAGCCTTCTCAACAGCGCCACTGCTTGCCCTATACATGAGCCACGCAGTACAACGTCAGCGATATCGTCACGGCTGATAGCGGGTGGTTTAAAAGCACACGTCACCTGCCACCCCGCCAGTGGGCACGGAAGCACGGACAGAATGAAGGACTCACGGCACATCTTTCTTGTTGTGCAGCTCCTGGGCGTTCTTTCAGGCCATCGCCCGGATCATCGATGGCTTCCCGCCCTCCAGATTCCGTGCAGCTGCTCGGCATCAACAGACCCGGATATCATCTGCGCAACCGCTGAATCTTCACGTGTGCTTGAAAGCGCAGCACCCAGCCTTCTCAACAGCGCCACTGGTTGCCCTATACATGAGCAACGCAGTACAACGTCAGCGAAATCGTCACGGCTGATAGCGGGTGGTTTAAAACCACACGCCCCCCTGCCACCCCGCCAGTGCGCACGGAAGCACGGACAAAATGAAGGACTCACGGCACATCTTTCTTGTTGTGCAGCTCCTGGCCGTTCTTTGAGGCCATCGCCCGGATCATCGACGGCTTCCCGCCGTCCAAATTCCGTGCAGCTGCTCGGCATCAACAGACCCGGATATCATCTGCGCAACCGCTGAATCTTCATGTGTGCTTGAAAGCGCAGCACCCAGACTTCTCAACAGCGCCACTGCTTGCTGTATACATGAGCAACGCAGTACAACGTCAGCGATATCGTCACGGCTGATAGCGGGTGGTTTAAAAACACACGCCACCTGCCACCCCGCCAGTGGGCACGGAAGCATGGACAGAATGAAGGACTCACGGCACATCTTTCTTGTTGTGCAGGTTGGTGGTTCCTTTCTCTTGCCTTGCAAATGTTACAAGACTAGTGACCGGTTTGCGATTGTGCTTCCGTGCCCAGAAGCATTGTTCGAACCTTTCTCTTCCTTGCTGATTATGCTTTGTGGCGACATTGAAGAAAACCCAGTGTCTGACAAGGCCATTACGGAACTAATTCAGATGGTTAAAGAGACAAATGAGCGTTGTATTAGAATTGAGACTAACCAATCCAGTATGTCACAGGCATTGACCGATCTTAAGGTTTGCCCACGAGACAGTCGCGACTGCTGTGGCCGACATTACAGTGCGGCTACAAACGGTAGAATAAAGGGTTAACGACCTTCCAAATGTGCAACAAGAACTATCTGTCAGACGCCAATCACTAATTCGCGTGGAACAAGAGACTATTCAGCTACGAGCCCGGCTTGACGAGGCCGAAGACCGGTCTCGGCGTGATAACCTGCTATTTTACGGCTTACGAGACGTTTCGGATGAAAACGCGCACCAATCTGAAGACAAAATTATCGCGATGGCCCGTGACAGGCTGGATGTTGGCTTATCATCCGAAGACATAGCACGCGCACACCGAATAGGCCAGATACGTGGCAGGCAAGAATAGACCGCTCATTGCTAAATTTTGCAATTCCAAGTCGAAAATGCTCCTAATGTCTTAAGAAATCTATCTTACGGGGTAGTAGCATTGGCATTTCCGAAGACTTCTCTGCATCAACTCGCCATGCTCGTAAAAAGCTAACAGAGTTCGGCATTGGTTTAAAAACAGCGTTCAATCTGCGGTACAAAAGGCTATATGCAAACAATAAGTGCTACGTGTTTGATGCTCGCGCCAACACTGTCTGTGAGGCACCTTCCGCACCAGTCGCCGCTGCCGCTGCCCCGAGGGCGACCAGGTCAGGTCGTCCTTATTCTGCCGCTAGCTAGGAGAGTGCTAGGGGTGGTGGCTCACCATCACCATCAGTGCTTTCAGTTCTTTATGCCAAGATTGAATTGAATTGAATTGAATTGAATCTTTATTTTCATGTTTGAAACTACATGAAGGATAGCGGGAGTAAAAGCTGCACTAAAACAGCTTGACTAGCTCCCGCTACCTAAGATGAATGGGTCAGAAGCATTGGCATACAAATAAGATAACAAAAGCATACTATACAGAAATATGGTAATGTCAATCAATATAATTACATAATCTAAACGAAAACAGGATACAACAGTTCCCACGAAGAGAAAAAACAATATCAGAAGCTTAAAAGGCTATGTATACATGTGTTACAAAATGCATAAGAGGTCAAACTGATACAAAAGGGTAAACGACATCATGATACAATTTATAAGAACAATGATGCAACATTTTTTATGGTCATGTTTTCTATATTTACATCAATGCTGCTTAAATAATTCAACATTCTAGGAATAGCACTGCGTATCATTTGGTCACCATATTTTGTGCGTGATCGTGGTATTAACCAGAGGTTATGCTTACGGGTATCATATTTATTCTCCGAAGGTTGTAGGTTGGCTAAATCAGATAGTACAGTTTTTTGCTTCAGCTCTTTTTTTATACTCCTACAAAGATTCGCAGCCTTATCCCGCAAAGAGACAGTCTGAGTGCTTTAATTAATGACGCAGATGCTGATATAATTCTTTTATCTGAAACCTGGCTATCCGACCAAATTGCATCGCGTGAACTTTTTCAGTGCCAGAAAACATTCACTGTACTTCGCTGTGATCGCTCTGAGAGAAGGGGTGGTGGTGTCCTCATTGCCGTGAATGAATGTTTTGAATGTTCGCTTTTAAATATCCCGTTCAAATTAGAAATAGTGTGGTGCTGCCTAACCATTTGTTTCCAAAAGATGGTTTTTGGTCATCTGCTACCGACCGCCTAATTCCAACGGCCCTTTCTGCGAAGAAATTCATGATTGCTTAAGCGATGTTTCGACACTATTTACCGGTATTCCTGTTTTCCTTCTGGGTGATTTTAATTTTTCATCAATCCAATGGTCTTATCCATGCCCGCTTGCAGAGCCTGCTTCAGCTGAAACTAGTGCTTTCCTATCCACTTGTTTGGATTTCAATCTATCACAGCTAGTCAGTCTTCCTACACGTGTTACTTCCACCACATCACACCTACTAGATTTGATACTAACGTCATCACCTGATATTACATCAGAAATAACTCATTTGACCCGGACTGAGTGACCATCACGTGCTACAGTTTTCAATTTCTGTACCGAGGACTAAAAGGAGCAATCGCTTTAAACCTATAAAATATTATAATAAGGCTAACTTTGACGCTATCAACACCGAGCTTTCTTCCGTCCTCGAGAGCTTTTGTCTTTCATACACTGACGCTTCGGTCGAAGAATTGTGGGCGTGTTTTAAAGACAAAACACTGCGTCTAATAAAAAATATATATCGTGCCGCTCGGAACAGATCCCCATAGACGTTTACACGCGCGCCGGCCAGAAGATTCCCAGGGTGAATTCGATCAGAATTCTCGGACTGTTGCTCGATGCCAGGGGCTGTAATGCCAAAACAATTGCGCATCTGACCTCTAAAACCGAGAACATTCTCAGATTAATCATTAGAGTCTCGAATAGAAAGGGGGGGGCTGGGCGAGGACAACCTTTAGAGCGCACCACGCCTTTCTCATGAGCCACATCAACTATGTGGTATCGGCCTTGCATTGGACTAAAACCGAAAGGGACAAGCTTGATACGCTGATGCGGAAAAGTGTCAAAAAGGTACTGGGTATTCCCGTCACGGCGAGCACGGACAGGCTAATGAAGCTCGGTGTTCTCAATACCACCCTCGAACTAATAGAAGCGCAGCGTTCGGCACAGATCACGAGGCTCTCGGGCTCCAACGCGGGTAGGTGCCTCTTAGAAGCGGCGGGCTTGCGACCACGTTACAGTCAAAGTGACGCGGTTCAGCTGGACGAAAAATCAAGAGGGACCTACGTCGTCGGTCCCTTCCCCAGAAACGTGCACCCACAGCATAATGTGGGCAGGCGAGCAGCTCGTGCCAGAGCGATATTCAAGAAAACGGTAGGCATGGAAGCCTTTGTGGACGCCGCTCAGTACGGGCGCTCCAGGTAAATTCGCGGTCACTGCAGTCAGCGAACAGGGCAAGCTCCTATATGCGGCCTCAGTAGCCGCTGCAACGGCCGACGTGGCAGAGCAGGTGGCGGTTGCTCTGGCGATGCAGGATTCTAGGCGGCCATATATCTACACGGACTCCCGAGCAGCCGTCAGGGCCTTCGCCTCCGGAATGGTTGCTAGCGAGGCGGCAGCGCTTCTAAAAAGAAAGTCAATTTATAATTCTGCCACTATGCATTACATCGCGTGGTTCCCGGCTCACATGGGCGACGACGTGCTGCCGGGCCGTCCGAACCCCAATGAGGTTGCTCACCGTCGTGCGCGAGAACTCACGCGCCGCGACGACGGTGAGGCTTCATTGGATTCGGAAGAGATCGGGCACAGAGACCCCTTAATTAACTTTTCACGAGATCGTCTCCCACTATAGAGAGGAACGCAGGCGCTACCCGCCTCCACACCCAAAACTATGCAGAGCTCAAGCGATCACGCTTAGGATGCTTCAGACGAGGTCATATCCCTCGAGAGGTTTCCTAAGCCGGATTAACCAAGATATTGATCCACAGTGCCCGGATTGTGGGGAGGCATTTAGCACTCTAGCTCATATGCTCTGGCAGTGTCCTGCGTTACGGGACACGTCACACACCAGCGAACAGGACTGGGAAGACGCCATCGCAAGTACTGCCCTCGATATTCCAGTCAACGGCCGTCCAGAGGGCCCGTGAAAGAGCGGAGAGGCATGGCCTCCCGATTCCGACATGGGAGCAGCCAGCGGCGAGCCGAGGACCCCAGCGGGTCCTTCCCGGCTAGTCCCTCAGGACTTCAATAAAGTTCTTTGTCTGTCTGTCCCTGTAAGGAAGGTGTATCAGTCATCCAACGCGCCTTGGTACACACGGCACCTTAACCGGCTATCTAACAAAAAAAGTAGGCTCTTTCGTGCTGCAAAGAAATCGGCATCTGCTGATAAGTGGTCCACTTATGCCGCCGCAGCAAAAGCATAGTCCAGTGCTCTGGGGGAAACTAAGTTTAATTTTTATAATAATACACATCCGTCATTACTCCAAAGCAACCCAAAACGCTTTTGGAACGTCGTGAAAAGCCGGGATAATCAAACAATAACTCTTAGTGATGAATCAGGTGAGACGATCACAAGCAGCCGTTGCGCTTCTGTACTTAACATCGTGTTTTCCCGTTCATTTTGCTCCACCCACTCTGGCATCTGTCCACAGTTCATTGCGCCTAGCTACCTTCCAATGGAACCCCTTTTACTCGACTCTTCTGGTATCCGTTCCATCATTAAAAATTTTAAAAGATCCTCCTCTTGCGGTATCGATGGCATTACGTCCAAATTTCTGCAGGCTACTGCCGAATGTAGTTCCATTCTACTAAACCTTATTTTCACGAAATCATTGAACAACAGTTCTTTACCTAAAGACTGGAAAACAGGCAAGGTGATTCCACTTCATAAATCTGGTGACACACACAACACGCAAAACTATAGACCTATTTCCTCGACATCAATACCTTGTATTGAACATATTTGAATATTTGAACACGTCATTTTCACAAATCTAGTCAATATACTGGAAACAAATAAGTTTTTTCATGCTAGTCAGCATGGGTTCCGTAAGTCCTTCTCATGCGAAACGCAATTATTAACATTTTGCAATGATCTTCACGCATTTCTAGACGCCGGGTTTATAGTAGACTGTGTATTTTTAGATTTCGCGAAGGCTTTTGACCGAGTCAGTCACCACTTACTTTTATTAAAACTCAGCCAGCTAAACATTGATCTCTTGGTCTTCAATTGGATTCGAGAGTTTTTGTCTAACCGAACGCAATATCTGAGCACTAACGATAACGACTCTCCTGAAATACCGGTTGGCTCTGGCGTACCTCAGGGCTCTGTTTTAGCGCCACTACTTTTTTTGATATACATCAATGATCTTCCTAACCAAATTGCAAGTTCCATTCCTGGGTAGATGATAGACGCCCGGCCCCAGACTTGCAGCTGTTGCGCCTTTGGGCGGCCCGGCGCCGGGCTGAACTTGCTGCGGTGCGAGATCCTACGTCGATAGAAGCAAAAATACAAATGCGGAGTACCGCGGCACAAGCTCGTCGGCAAGAGCGAAGACTGGACAGAGGACGATGGCTAGATTGGTGCGCATCTCTCGGACCCTCGTCACGCACAGCCTCTGTCTGGCGTACGTTTCGTGCAATGGAGAAGGGCCAACGTCAGCCCGACCCAACGGCTTCGGTGCTCCTAGCCACGGCGGATACACCGTTGAATGCTGCACAAGAAATCGCCCGGACGTTGTTCCCACACTATGATGTGCTTCCTTCCGCTCTAAATGACCATGCGACCCTGCCTTCGACGATAGGCTAACATCCTCATCCAGAGGCAGTTACTGGAATACAAGCACCATTCACCATGGCCGAGTTGATAGCAGCTATCGACGCGTCTAAACCACGGACGGCTCCTGGACCGGACGGATTACCTTACGAGTTGTTCAAAAACCTCAATGAGACATCCTTGGCCTCGCTTTTGGATAACATCAATCACGTGTGGGCTGAAGGCGATATACCTGCTTCTTGGACGCATGCGGAAATTATACCGATACCAAAGCCAGGAAAAGACCCTACTAATATACGCAACCTGCGCCCTATCGCCTTAACAGCGACTGTCTGCAAATTAACGGAGAAAATGCTTTCTACGCGAATAACCTGGTGGCTTGAGCAATTCAAATGGTATCATCCTGCACAAATTGGATTTCGCATCAGGTGATATGCTGACAATGTACGTCACTTCCAATTAGTAAGACTGAAATCGTGTCATTCTCTTCGTGACATATGCCCGAAATACTGCTACGTAGACCACGACTGGACTCTATCCTGTCTTCTATCCTATAAGGACTCGAGCCCTCCTGCACGTTATGCGCGCTACCTCCTCTCCACGCTTATGTGAGTGAGTCGACGGCAGTTTCCCAAGCTGCTAAGCGCTGGAGAGGGCGTCCAGAGAGACCGATCTCACGCCACTGCTGGGAAGCAACGTCAAGTACACCATCGGGATGTCTCGAAGCCTTTTAGCGTCGTATACCCGTGACTGACTTGTCTGGCTCTGTACTCCTTGAGCTAGCCCCGGTCGGTCAACGAAACTTCTTTGGAGGTAACGCGGCCCGTACCGTATGGTCTAGCAAGCCTCGTACTTGATCTATATACGTTGTCAAGCCACTTGAGCTTTCTTGTAATCTCGTAATCAACAATGTCGAGGCATGAGATTGCGCATATGCACCTGTTAAATCCTTACTATATGCCGTGGTGTTCTGCCCGTAATTCGCCAGGATGGCTCTGTTTCGCAAGGGAAGTAACTATAGAGTTTTAGTAAACCGTACACAAAAAGCTTGCGGGCGTAGCGTTAGCGCTCGTCACTCAACGGGAGCCCGCAAAAGGTTAACGTACGACGCATGCGCAATGAAAACGCAAAGCTTTCCGTACGCTATTCCAAAACTCTCTAATAGGAGCTTTAGAATAGTGTACGCAAAGCTTCGCGGTCCTTGCGGTCACCCGCTATTTCCGTCACTAATGGGGGCCCGCAAGAGGTTTGCGTACGACGCATGCGCAGTGGCGACAAAGGCTAACGCAAAGATTTGCGTACGCTGTTCGAAAACTCCCTACTGAAATTAACAAAAGTGGCACTGCTTGCAGAAGCAGAGAACGCTGCTCATATAGAAAAAAAAGAAGGCGATTCTGCAACACAAGCTTTGCGCTGGTTCTGGCCATTGCTGGTCAGTCTCTAATAGTATAGCGCTTATTTAAAACGCTTAATTATGCTATATATAGCTTCCCTCATGCTTTATTTGGGTTCAATATGTGTTGTCTTATAGAGGCTGCGGTTAACTAAAATAGTCCCCTGGTTCTGCTTCCTTTGTTGTTTAAATAATGGGTTGCGCAATAAGAAATAATAAAACATCAGAAGTTTATTTGCTCCACTTCCAGAAACGAAAACGGCACTGCAGCAAATATTCTGGGTGCAACGATTTAGCGAAAAAACAAGCAACTAAATATTCAGCAATGACACACTAGTAATAATAACTGCTGGAGTTTCACGTGCCAAAACTACAATATGTTTGTGAGGTGCACCGTAGAGGAAGGACTGGACTGAAAGAACTATGCCTGACAGCACGCGCTTAGCGCGTAGCGACCGTCTCCCACCCCCTGTCGCGGCAGAGGAGCGTGCCGGAAATTTCGACCACCTGGGGTTCTTTGACGTGAATTTACACCTACGTACGCGCATCTAATTCTAATTACGCGCATCCTTCAAAAACGCTAGAGCCGCGGCCATGACTAAACCCGTATCCTTCAGGTCGGCAGCCTAGCACCGTAACCACTGACTGGAATTATGTAAAGAAAAAAAAAAGGAAAAGAAAAAGAACAATTTTTTTTGCAGTTCGAACCCGCACCGCATCGCCCACGCGCGGGCTGCCAGTTTATGCGCCCAACCATCTGAACCACAACTAGCGCCGGTCACGAAGCAATAAAATGGGCATTATCAAGATTCTATGGTCAAAGACCTGAGCCGAAGACGCGACTGTGTTCTAGAAAACTTGATTTTGAAACATGTTGATGATGAACAAACTTTATTCAGTTGGCAGAAAGATCCCCCCTCCCCCTTTCAGAGGAGGGGGGGGACCCAACCTAGGCGACGGCCATGATCCCGTGGGCTCTGGCGGCGTCTTCGGCCTGCCGTATTAAGCGGGCTTGTAATTGTGACTCGGAGCTGAGGAGCGCAGGCTTTCCATCCACGCCCGTCTGGGAATTCGCCTCTCAAATTATTTTTTTTCCCACAGAAACATGATCGTGGGCTCAAATGAAAGCTTCGTCTTTGTACTACTTAGATCTCCGAGAAATTTACAGATTTCCGTCTAGTTTTTTTCAGACAGCCCGTTTTTGTCCCGAAAAACAAGGCGTGCTTTCGGCCGCTTCCATATGATCCCATTGTTTAAACTTTAGTCGTCGTGGGATGCTGCAAATAGTAATGGCGGTACAGCTCCTGGCAACGCGATCCTTTAAGAAGTTTTGGAAATTGCGCCTCTATGACTTTTTATCGCCGAAAAATGACCCTTTCCTATTGAAAGCGTGAGAGCTTCCAGCAGTTGCCGCTAGGAGCTCTGATCATCCAATGTCCCCGAAAGCTGGATATGTGACCACACATTACAACTTTAGCTGGAACCAATGCTGAAAAATGACAAATTACTTGCTCACATATCTTTCCATGAGAAGCCAGTGTGTTACAATTGATGGCGTAAGCTCGACTTCCGCCCGCGTGAAATCAGGTTGTATCTCAAGAATCAATTACGGGGGGCGTTGTTTTTCCTGTTATTTATTAATGATATTGTGCTCAACTTACCTGTGGAAATAAAGCTTTTTGCGGAAGACCGCATATAATATATGGAAATTCATAGCTACTGTGATCAAGAATCCTTAAACCCTGCATTAGCCACGCTTCCAACGTGGTGTGCCATGTGACAAATAATTATAAAATAAAACAGTTGCAATGAGAGAAGGGAACAAGTGAGAACTAAGGGGCTCGTTTTTATTATTTATTTATATAATATACTGCAAGACCTCGCGGGCTGTTACAGGGGTGCACACTAAGAACTGAGAGAGTGCCGGGCACTCTCTTTCGGAGAGTACTTTCTTGTCCCATATTTAACTCTCTTTTCCAGAGTGAACACCTCTTTTTAGGCAGAGCATACTAACGCTCCCAGAAAGGGTCTAAGTACTCCACCCCAACAGAGTAACACAACTCTGGCCGAAGCAGAGTAGCATCACCCAACCGAAGATTGTATTAGTACACCTCACGAAAAAAAAAATAGCAGAACTCGGGCCAAAATTGGCTTTTAGAATTGATTTTAACAATTTTTCATCACGCGCAGACCGCAATTGCGGCTAAATAACGAGCACTAGGACAAAAAAAAAAACACTTTGAAAGATGATTGAGTGAGACTCGAACCCTTGACTTTCGGACGCACATCAGTTTGCGAGTCCGACACGCTACTGCTACGCCACCCTAGGATGTGGCGCATGAGCTCTTATTTCCTCATCCTGAAAGTAATGTCGGTGATCTGTCTCCATTTTCTTGTTGTGACCAGTGGCGCAAATCTTGGGGGGGGGGGTCAGGGGGGGTCCTGACCGCCCTTGTGTTAACTTGTGTTAAGACTGGGGGGGGGGGGGGGACACCCCATGCAAGTAAGTGTCCCTCCTCGAGATATATCTTCCAAAATGTCATATTTCAATTTCTTGACAGTCAAAGACAACGCACTCTCCGTAAAATTAACTCTGAAATCTGAAGCAATTTCATTGAACAGAAATTAAGTACTTCCAGCCGGTACACACGATGGGGAATAGCTTTATGCGTTAGCACAAACAGCGGTACAATTGTTATTGCATAATTTAAGCCGAATGACGCAGCTGCAAAAATGCTAGCGCCTGCCTACGAGTTGCTATTAGAAACTAACTTCGCCATGCGATGTCGCTTACTATTGGATACTCAGTGCTATTTTTTCTCACCAGGCGCCGATGCTGATGCTTGTTTTATAATAATAATAATAATGATAATAATAATAATAACAATAATAATATTAATAATAATAATAATAATTTAATAAACACAACCTGAAGTAGAATACAGAAACGGGCCTGTCTAAGTCAACGAAGACTTGTGTGACTAGGCCCGGCAGAGTCGGTTACAGCGATGTGGTTACATGGCTATGAAAATTACTTTTTTCATAGCAACGAACAGACAAAAATTGACACAAACCTTTGTTTACAGGCAATAATTAAAAAACACAAAGAAGGGACCTAGAGCATATATAACATCACATTTTCCTTAATGTATTTCACAATTCATAAAATAACTTCTTCAACTGCTTTTTTGAAGTTGCAGCAAAAAATTCTTGCGGTAGGTTCATTAAATGTTTTTGGAATATACACATTTCTGCATGCTTCTCCATATCTTGTAGAAAACCGTGGTACAATAAAACGCTTTTTTTCTCTCAGCGGCCGACGAGCAACATACGGCACTTTAAAGTTATCACACCAGTTATGTCGCAAAATAACAGTTCTGATAAACAAATCCTGGAACATACAAAATTCTAACTAATATTATTGGACGCTAAGTTACTACCGTAGGCAACATTTTTTGGGGTATTTCTAAGTAAACTGTCTATACGAGTTTTCCAGCGCTCCGAACAAAATGCGAAAATGGTTATACCACATCTCAGCACACTGTAAGCTAGCGCATGAACTATCATTTTCTTCACCGACAGAGGTACTAAGCTTTTCATGTTAACCCTCTATTGCATGGCGTCCCATATTTGGCACATACCAATTAGCATTTTTTATAGCGGGCGCAAGAGGACCAGCGGAGAATGTGACACTGTTAGAGTAATCCCTATAGTTGCGTGCACTAAATATAAAAAAAGCGCTGCCATCCCTAGAGCAGTATGAAATCTAGACATGAAATAGATTTCACGGTGCACGTGCAAGCTCGGATCATGAACAACAGTGACTTCTATATTTTTCTTGCAACCATTTTCTCGTTGCAGAAGCAAGAAAAAAATATTTTGGCATATCTCGTGGCTTTGAAAATTCATGCTCGTTAAGGCTCCTCTCAATTCCGTTTTCCACTACGGTATATAGTCGGAAATCGGTATGTGCCATATTTGGCACAGTATTCATGTGAGTGATGAAATGTGCAATATGATGCCCTCTATGTTTTGTTGCAGAGTGCAAATACAAACAAAAACAAATCCTCTGAGATCATGCAGCACAGCTCATGTTTGCCAGATTTCAGTTGTAGTGGTAGGTTTTGAGATGCTTCACGAAAATATCGAGTGTCAGCAGCAATACCTGGCAATTTTTTGTTACATTATTGGCGTGGGTGCACGAAAAAATTATGTGAAGTCTAACCAGTGCACGGCGATATTTAGCTTTTACGATTTGTCGGCAACTGACGCTCACAACCACAAGTCAGCGGTTGGAAATTCGGGAAGGAAAGTGCAGCAAGGCGGCACCATGCGAAGAGCCAACCGTGTAAGCGGCCATCTTGCACGTAGATGTCGGCAGTCAGATGCACTAACCAAAATGTTCAATTATGCCTGAAGACAGAAAGCGATTGCTTTGCTTTATTCCACAAATCAAGCTAAAAAGACAGCAATCAGAGAGATTTTGGTTTTCAACCATGGCAGCAATGTTGCTCGCCCACTTCCATAGTGTGCCATATTTGGCACAAACCTGTATCTTCATTAATACAGTCACAATAAATCTGAAAATTTTCGTACATGTTATTCTTCATGTAGTTAATGATAAAAAATGATCAAATAATTTTTCAATTGATTTTCTCATAATTCATGCAATAGAGGGTTAAAAAATATACATGCAACACTTCTCAGGTTTGGTGCATAGAAATGCCATGTGACGCTGCCAGGACATACCACTGTGAAAAATTACACCCAGGTATCTGAAAGTGTCAACATATTCCACTGCGATACATTTGCATGGATTGCAATTTTCTGTATGTAGAAATATAGGCGTGTCTATTCTTTGTGTTTTTAAAGGGCTTCGAAAGCATACAAGTTTCGTTTTCTTTTCATTAACAATTACAAAAAATTCTCTTTAAACCATAGCATCGCATCATAAATTTCACTCTGAAGAGCGGCGATCGCTCCTTCATAACGTATGTGACGTGTTAGTATAACTGTGTCATCTGCAAATTGGTACACTTTAGCTTTACAAATTCTGGAGGGAAAGTCATACATAAATAAGTTAAACAATAATGGTGACAACACAGAACCCTGTGGCACACCGGCAATAACACATTTCCTATTGCTAATTGACTTCACCTCCCTTAACCACTTGTGTCCTGTCATGCAATAATTATGAAGCACATCATAAAAGAGGTCCCCTGAAACCCAAGCGAAACAATTTTTATAATAAAATGGCATGATTCACAGTCTCCAAAGCTTTTTGCCAAGTCTAGGAACAAAGCACAGCAAAATAAGTTCTTGTCCAAAGCCGAAAATATGTCATCGCTAAATTCTTCTAATAACGTTATCGTACTACGATTTCCAATGAATCCGAATTGACGTGGTGTTAGTACCGAAAATTTCTGCAAAAAGGACGTCATACATTCCAGCAGAAATTTTTCTACTATTTGGGAGAGTATCGGCAAAATAGAGATTGGTCGGTAATTTCCTATGTCATCTTGTTTTCCAGATTTAAACAATGGCTTAACAATTGCCGTCTTTATTGTCTCTGGAAATGATGCTGTGACTAAAAATCCATTCAATAGAAATAGAAGTGTTTCCGCTAATGCGTCAAAGTTTCTTCTTAGCGTGGCAACAGATAATCCGTCGATTCCTGCTGGCTTGTCAAGACGGAAACTAAAAATTATCCTTTTAACATCCGCCTTCGACAGCGTGGGTAAATACGCAGACGCTGGAACCGATTGTTTAAGAAAAGTGCGTTTGTGAGCATGCGCATTCCCGGAAAAACGTGTAAAGAAGTGATTGAACTTATCAACCACTATGTCTGGCTTCTCGGAAAAAGGTTCAAAGAAGTCAGTGGGCGTGTTTTTTTTACCCCGGGGATTACTTATCAATGCCCACGTTTTTGCCGAGTTCTTGTAAGCTTGGTTGAATCTTTCTAAATAATACCGCCTTTTCGCTGACCTTAGGAGAGCGACGACCCTATTCCTCGCAATCTTGTATTCAGTTTTTAAATCCTGATTTTTTGGTGCTCGCTTGCTCCTTTCCCATAGCCAGTCTCTGTACGAAATAGCTCTCATTATATCAGTCGTGAACCAAGAATAGTTCTGTCTATATTTCTTAGTTGTGACGAACGTACTTGTGCGCTCAAACTTTCGTAACTGCTCACAAAAGTTTTCGTAAACTATGGAATAATTTGATCCCACCGTTATCTGCGTCCAGTCAAATTCTGCAATCAACTGATCGAAAACTTTACTATTAAAGATCTGTATTGTCTGCTGATTCTTGTTATTTTTCTCTTTATTCTCATCACTAGTCAGAGGCAAACGTCCAATTAGGCGACATGCCACGAAGTAGTGGTCAGCTAACTTTTGGCTTATCACGCAAGACGTTAATAAGTAATTTGGTGCTCTTATTGCTATGTGGTCTAGGCAGGAGGATACTAATCTGGTTTGTAAATGTTCTTCTCTAGTAGGGTAATTTATGGTCGACTGTAAACCGTATGTTGATAAAATCGAAAGGTAATCAGCTGCAATAATTGAGGTCGAGTTCATTATGTTGATGTTTAAGTGTCCTGCCACACAGATCTGGTCTGCTGCAACTTGACCTTCTAAGACTTCATCTAGTTCACGCAAGAACCTTGTGACACTATTACTAGGAGGACGATAAATGGCTAGCAGAACTAGGTCCGTGTTAGATAGCGTAATTTTCATTGGAAGGCATTCCACATTGGCGAAGGAAATGTCCATTGATGTTGTGCAATATTTCGTTCTAACAAACAGTGCTAAACCGCCGCCTCGTCGCTTTGATCTTGACATAAAATGGGAATTGTAAACACTTAAAGCAAACATATTAGAGCCATACTGTGGTACATTTGACTCGAGTATTACAAATGCATCCACAAAGTCTTTGGCCGATTCAGCTATCATTCTGAATTCATCCCAGTATTTTCGAAGGCTTCTAATATTGATGCTTACTACTGTAAAGTCGTGCTCACGGTTAACACCGAAAACATCTTTAAATTCAGAGAAATTTGAAACATTGTAGAAGTTAACTGCCATAGTGTTTACGAAATTTTAGCAATGTCAACAAGATTGTTCACTCGGATCAGGGGCGCATTTTCATCTCTCTTCACGAAAATCTTGCCACCTTTCACCCATGAAAATTTGTAGCCTTTTTCTCTTGCTGCCGTTCTCGCTTGCCAGAACAGATTGCGGTTCAGTCTTGTCAGATTATCATTGAAGAACAAGCTTGGCAACTGTCCACTTTGATGCAAACGTCTTAGTTTTCCTCTAGCATCAAACCACAAATCTCTTGCAGGCACAGAAGAAAAGCGCACCAGTACAGTTGGGTTAGACTTGTGTTTATTTGGTAAGCGATGAACAGCTTCGATATCAGAGCCAACAAAATCTGATAGCTCCAATTTGCTGGCTATGTCCGATAAGACTTCTTTTAGGTTTTCATTGTGTTCTACTGGTAGCCCTTCAATTTCCATGTTAACCTTTCTGCTGTATTGTTCGCTTTCATTAAGATCCTGCTGTAGCTGCTGAACCTGTTCAGAGCGGTTCAGAGAAACCTCCCGAGCGGTTTCCTGTTCTTTACTGGCCGATAGCTGTGTCAGGACCAAATCATACTGCTTAGACATAAAAGACACGGTTTCTTCGAATTCCCTCATTGATATAGTCACTTTTGTGAATTCAGCTTTCAGGAGAAGCAAGGAGTCAACTTTTCCGTGCAAGGTCATCAAAGAATCCAAGCTTTCTCTAAAGCTTGCTAGCTCTGATACTGGAACATGTTCTGAGGAATCGTCTGACGGAGCCGTACCCGTTCCCTGCGAGCATGCTCCTCCGCGTTGCTTCGCCGCGCAGCATGTTCTACATATCCACGAATCACGTTTGCTTTGACTCTTTGCCGCGAAAGTATTCTGAGCTACACCAGAGCATTGCTGTCCTAAATGATAAGGATTAACACATTCTGCACACTTCAAAAAACGACCATCATCTGGTGGTGACTTGTTACAAGCATTGCAACTTTCCATAATGCCACAAAACAGGATGCGCTCCGCAGTCGGCGGCCAACAAAAATGTCAGTGTCTGGCCGTTGAAATCGCCGCCTACTGCAGAGCGTCATTCACTGCAGGCAGATTAAGTAGGCGTTCCGTCTGCCAAGGTTCCCAGAGCCTTGTTGCATTTCAGTCTGCTTGAGCGGTGAAGTGTCCCAATTGCTGCTGGTTTCCAAAAGAACGCGATGGCTCGACCCCGAAGTAGAAAATCCCGTAGTGTACGAAGCACGAGCCTGTAAAATATAGACTGTCAGTGTCTGGCCGTTGAAATCGCCGCCGACTGCAGAGCGTCATTCACTGCAGGCAGATTAAGTAGGCGTTCCGTCTGCCAAGGTTCCCAGAGGCTTGTTGCATTTCAGTCTGCTTGAGCGGTGACGTGTCCCAATTGCTGCTGGTTTCCAAAAGAACGCGATGGCTCGACCCCGAAGTGGAAAATCCCGTAGTGTACGAAGCGCGAGCCTGTAAAATATAGACTGTCAGTGTCTGGCCGTTGAAATCGCCGCCGACTGAATAATAATCAATCAATCAAACGTTTATTTAATGTGCCCAGGAACAACCGCGAGGTCTCTGTACTGGCGCACAGCAAAAAAAAAAAAACAAAGGCAAGCATTCATAATAAAATATCAGGGATAAAAAACGTTATAAAATTGCACATATACAACTATGCGCAGGCAGAAAAAAAATGTCAGCGGTGTACGAGGCTATGTAAGTACAGTGCAAAGCTCGGAGCAGAACAACGACTGGGAGCTGTGAAAAACATCGAGCTCCAAAAAGTAAGCATTGTAAAGACGTTGTATCCTGCCAATGGTCGAATGTTCACAGAGGCAGGCGGTTACATGAAAAGGTCTATTCTCTCTGGTGAGCTTACGTGGAATTCGAAAATTAAGACAGTTGAGCAGTACAGGGCAGGATATGATACCATGCACAAGCTTGTAAAGAAACAACAGATCAGCGCGATTTCGTCGGCAGCAAAGTGATGGCAATGATAATAATCCAGCAGCGTTAGAACGAGATCCAGAGTCATTTCTAGCGAAACGATGGTTGTAAATGCTTAGAAATTTTTTCTGGACTCGCTCAATGGCGTTGCTGCTGGAATTAGGAATGCCATTCCAGATCACAGATGCATACTCAAGTTGAGGAAGACATAGCGCAGTGTACAATTTTCGGAAGGGCACAGGAGAACGGAATTCTCTAGACATTCTGCAAACACAGCCTAGGGTGCGAAGACCCCGCAAAGCAACACGCTTAGCGTGAGCAGAAAAGTGTAAGGTGGTATCAAAAAGAACACATAGATCATTGTTCTCACATACCTTACACAACGACACAGAATTGACAGAATATAAAAATGGCACACTAGATGTTTTTCGAGTGAAACTCATTACCTTGGTTTTTGAAATATTAAGGGAGAGGTTATTGGTCCTGCACCATTCAGAAAAAGAACACAAATCAGATTGCAGCAAGCGACAATCGATAACTGAATGAATTTCCTTAAATATCTTTATGTCATCGGCATACAAAAGGAAAGAAGAATTCCGAATGACAGAAGAAACATCATTAACATAAATTAAAAAGAGGAGTGGGCCCAGCACCGATCCTTGAGGAACCCCACTAGTAGCTTTATACAAAGAGGACGTTTGGCCATTGACGGCAACATAACATGATCTATCAAGAAGATAGCTATGGAGGAGATTCACAATTGAAGAATCAACATCAAAGTGTGCAAGTTTATCCACAAGCAGCGAATGGCTGACAACATCAAAAGCTTTGCTAAGGTCACAGTAAATAGCGTCAACCTGTCCTCTCTGCGAAATAGGCGTGGAGACTTGCATCATGAAACTGGCAAGATTAGTGACAGTTGAGCGGCCAGCGAGAAACCCATGCTGATTCACAATCAATGAATTTTTTACATCAAAAGACAATATTTTGTGAAGAGCAAGCTCAAATATTTTTGATGCGGCACAAAGAAGGGAAATAGGGCGGTAGTTCGAGACGTCACTTTTACAGCCAGACTTAAACACTGGGAAAACACGAGCAGTTTTCCACATGCTAGGAAAAGTTGAAGCATGCAGACACTTATTAAATATGGTAGTCAATACAGGTACAAGTATACTGCCATAGGCTTTTAGTATGGCAGAGGGGATGCCATCTGGGCCAGCTGAAAAGGATGGAATAATAATAATAATAATAATAATAATAATAATAATAATAATAATTATTATTATTATTATTATTATTATTTTTATTACTATAAGTGAATACATAATTTTAATTTTATGTCATTAAAATAAAGCATATATATAAAAACAAAATGGCCGCCATTGTAAGATGTCTGTCCCCCCCTAGTGGTCTCTAGGGAGTTACGCCACTGGTTGAGGCACAGAACCGTGTCTCCGCCCTTGCGACAACCAAATGGACTGTAGTTCATGGGTTTCTTTTGTGCTTAGCTAGATCAGAACGTCCATCGGACACGTTTTGCAGTGAAAAACGATTAGCATTAACCGAAGGTATGTACGACATTCGCACTGACTCGCTAAGCGGTAAGTCCTTTCTGTGTCGGAAAAATCGGGCTTCTGAACTACACACTGAACAATTTGGTTTTCGTCACTGCCTTGGACATAATTTCGGTCATTCTTGTTCACATTCCGCGACTACAGCCATAATACTTGACTGTAGCTATACTTTATATGAGGCTTACGGCAGCATCCTCCGTGCGCGACGTTCGTAGCGAAAAACATGAATATTGATACACGAAGAATGCAATAATCGTTTGACTTAAGCTTCGATCGTGACCGATTCGATGAGGCCATATTCGCTTATTTACTACGCAAATCCGCAGCTAAAAATGCGGATATTAAGAGTTCCAAGTGCCTTCGAGTGCGCTGAAATTTGCATTGGAGGCACTGGAAACGCTGTTCTTTTTATTCGTCGTCTCCAACGCCACAACAAACAAATGTAGTACTCTTTACTGCATATATGTGTGGTTATTAAGAAGTGGTCATCACTCGCGATGTTTCGGCACCTCGATATACAGATCAGGAGCAGGAGTATAACCACGTTTTACTCTCTCATGCCTAAAGAGTATATGGGCATTCCACTTTCTCTGACAGAGGCAGAGAATAAAGCACTTTTACTCTCTGCTTTCATACAGAGGGAACAATGTCTTCACTCCATCCAATGCTTTGCGAGAGTAGAACACTGAAGAGTGACTCGGCCTTTTTACTCCTGCGATACCCTCAGCAGTTTTTTAGAGTGTGGGAAAGCACAATATACAATGTTAAATACAATATTATGTACCAATGAGTTCCAAACGACGCTGAAAAACTTGAGCTTACCTTCAAAAGTCCTGTTGGGACGCGTGTACGCGCGGGAGAAGAAGACACGACCGCGCGGCGTGGATCCCAAACATCAACTGTTCATTCAGGTTCTCTGGAGGTTCCGGAGAGCAGCGGAGGGTGGCGCTGCCTGGCGGCTTGGCTTGGCTTGGCTGCCGCCACAGCACTCCCCCCCCTAGTGAGTTGCCGAACGGAGTTAAAGGTCCAGGCGAGTGGGTGCTCTTGATAGCCACCCACTGTGCGTCAGCCGGGAGGGCACCTCGTGGACTTGGGCTGGCATTGAAGCTGGGGGGTCCTGGCGATGATTCCCTTAGTGGAGGCAACACGGCGTCGTCACGGTCCATGTGTGCTGGCTTGATGCGGTCCAACGACACGACCTCCTCACGGCCGTTTCTCTTGATTGTGAATTGCTTGTTGCCACGGCGGAGGACTTGAAACGGCCCATCATAGGGTGGCTGAAGAGGTCGCCGAACCGCGTCGTGTCGTACAAACACATATGGGCACGATGTGAGCTGTGGGTCGACGTGCACCACACGCGACCCTGGGGGCCGTGGAGGTACTGCGCGCAGTTTGCTCATGACGTTGCGTAGGCGAAGTGCATAGTCGTTGCAAGCTATGGATGCCTCCTCTGAGCCGCGCGCAAAGAGCTCTCCCGGCAGCCTGAGTGTCGTGCCGTAGACCAGCTCAGCGGCGCTGCAGCCAATGTCCTCTTTCAAGGTGGACCTTATACCCAAAAGAACGAGTGGGAGGGCCTCCACCCAGTTGTGTTCCTCGGTTGCCGTGAGCGCAGCCTTCAGCTGGCGGTGAAAGCGCTCCACCATGCCGTTGCTCATGGGGTGGTACGCTGTCGTGCGTATGCGTGAGGTGCCCATGAGCTGACTGATGGCAGTGAAAAGGGCTGATTCGAATTGTCGGCCGCGGTCTGTTGTTATCGTGGAGGGCACACCGAAACGGGCTACCCAGTGGTACAGGAAAGCACTCGCAACCGTCTCGGCAGTGATGTCCGCGATAGGGATGGCCTCCGCCCAGCGGGTGAACCTGTCGACACAGGTCAGCAGGTAGGCCTTTCCGTGGCAGGGTGGCAGTGGGCCGACGATGTCCAGGTGGACATGATCAAAGCGAGAATCCGGAGTGGGGAGTGTTCCCAGTGCTGTCGAGGTATGGCGTTGTATCTTAGAGCGCTGGCAAGCTACACATTCGCGTGCCCAGCGTCGGACGTCCCGATTTACGCCCGGCCAGACAAATCTTGCCGTCACCAGTCTTTGGGTGGCTCTAATCCCCGGATGAGACAGTCTGTGCAAGGACTCGAACACATGGCGACGGAGGCTCGCGGGCACGAACGGGCGAGTTCTACTGACGCTTGTGTCACAGCAAACCTTGTCCTCGGATCCGGGAACTGGGATCCACTCAAGATTCAGGGCAGTGGTCACGGTCAACAGGTGTTTCAGTTCGTCATCTTCACGTTGAGCGGCTGCCAAAGCGGGAAGATCAACCTGTAGTGTGGGCATGATGGCGTTCACAGGATTCCGTGAGAGGGCGTCCGCTACCTCGTTGTCGCCGCCTTTGACGTGGCGGATATCAGTAGTGAACTCTGATATATAGGACATTTGGCGCCGTTCACGTGCTGTGTGCGTTCCACCGTCGGAGCTTAGCGAGCGCAATGCATAAGTAAGCGGCTTGTGGTCGGTGAGGACGAAAAACTCTACACCTTCCAGGAAATGGCGAAAATGTCGTATGGCAGCGTACACGGCCAGCAGTTCTCTCCCGAAGGTGCTGTAGCGGCGCTCGGTAGGTGTTAGCTTCCTCGAAAAGAAGGAAATCGGGCGCCAGATTCCCCCCAACGAGCTTCTGTAATACAGCCCCAACGGCTGTATCGGAGGCATCCACCATTACGCTCTGCGGGACACCGGACCTGGGGTATTCAAGCAGTGCGGCGTTTGCCAAAGCGTCCTTGACCTCGCAGAAGGCTTCTTTTGCTTCTTGAGACCAGGAGAGGGTGTCCGAGCCATTTCGTGAAGTGGCCAGCAGGTCGTGAAGAGGTTGAAGGATATGGGCGCAGCGGGGAATGAAACGGCGGTAGAAGTTTACCAAACCCAGAAATTCCCGAAGCTGGTGCTTGGCGGTCGGCTGCGGAAATCCTTGCACGGCTTCAACCTTGTTGGGTTGAGGAAGAACTCCTGAGGCGGAGATGACGTGTCCAAGAAACGAGAGTTGTCGCACACCAAGCTCGCATTTGGCCATGTTCACGACCACGCCATGTTCCACTAAGCGCTGGAAGACGATGCGCAGATGATTCACGTGCTCTTCCGGAGTGCTGCTGGCGACTAGCAAGTCGTCAAGATAGGCGTGGCAGAAGCTGAGGCCGCGTATAGCACCGTCCATGAACCGCTGGAATGTCTGACCCGCGTTTCGGAGTCCGAATGGCATTCGGAGGAATTCGAAAAGTCCGAAAGGCGTTGCGATGGCGGTCTTCGGGACGTCCTCCGGGGCAACGGGAATCTGATGGTATGCCCGCACCAGGTCGATCTTCGAGAAGATAGTGGCACCGTGAAGCCTCGTCGTGACATCGTGTATGTGCGGTACCGGGTATCTGTCTGGAGTTGTTACCTGGTTCAGCGCCCTATAGTCCCCGCATGGTCGCCAGTCTCCCGGCGTTGACTTTGGCACCATATGAAGTGGAGATGCCCAGGCGCTCGACGAGGGTCTGATGATCCCTAGCTCCATCATGTGTTCAAATTCCTGTCGTGCGACCTTCAACTTCTCTGGAGGCAAACGGCGAGGCCGCGCGTGCACGGGTGGGCCGCTGGTGGCGATGTAATGGCGTACCTCGTGCTTCACCGCGGCGCTGGCTGGCGGCTGCCTCGTCAACTCGGGAAAATCCTGCAGAATGCGAGTAAAACGTTCTGCACCGGACGGCCCGAGCAGAGTGGGGCTCAGCGGAGGGTGGTGCGAGGGATTGCCTTGCACAGTTGCCTGCGACACGGGATCGTGAAGGCGGCGGTTGCGCACGTCGACGAGAAGGCCGAAATGCCGAAGAAAGTCCGCACCCAAGATGGCGAACTTCACTGCTGCCACGATGAAAATCCACCGGAACGTTCTGTTGAAGCCTAAATCGAGTGGCAGCGAGCGATGTCCGTAGGTGGCGATGGTTGTGTTGTTGACCGCCTGAAGCGGGGACGCACTGGGGACACGGCGATCGGTGGACCCAACCGGCAGCACGCTCACCTCAGCGCCGGTGTCCACGAGGAATCGAAGGCCACTGTCGCGGTCGGTGAGGAAAAACACTGATGGACGACGTTCGGGGGCCTCTGCGACACTGGTCGTCCTCAGTGCCGGCCGCTCCCGTTTCCCGCATAGTCGCACGGAGGAATGCATTTGCGAGCAGCATTGCCATGCTTCCTGTGATACCAGCAGATTCTCTGTTGCACTGCTGGGCGCTGGCGCTCCTCGGGAGTGCTGCGGGCCTGCATCGCTGCGACGGGACCGGCGAGGCGGGATATCTGCTCCCGGATGTCATGCAGCGTGGTCGTGGGCGCGCCGCCGGCGATGTCTGGCTGTAGCGCCGCGACGGACGGCGGAGCGACCGCCAGCACCGAGTCCGCGAGCTCGGCGAGTTGAGACAGGCGTTTGTCGGCAGCCGAGGCGAGGACCATGCGCACGTTGACCGGAAGTCGCTGTAGGAACAGCTCGCGAAGCAGTCTGCTGTCGGCATCGGTGGTGGCTGCGCCGGCCGTGTGCAACAGCTGCCTCATGTGGCGCAACAATTGGCTGGGCGTCCGGTCCCCGAGCTCGGTGTCGTGCAGTAGCTGCTGCAGTCGCTGAGGCTCCGACGGCGTGAGGCGGGTGATGAGCAGCTGTCTGAGCGCTGTGTACGCGTTCTCTGCAGGTGGAGCGACCAGCAGATCGCGTATCTCGCTCGCTATTGCCGGTGGGAGGCTGGCGACCACGTGGTGGTACTTTGTTAGCTCAGCGGCAATACGACGAGCGGTGAATTGGGACTCCACCTGCAGGAACCACAGCTGCGGGTCCGCTGTCCAAAACGGCGGGAGCCTGATGTCGACGGCGGAGATGGCCGGTGCGTCAGGGGGAGTCTCCATGGCGTCGATCGCTCGAAAAAGGCGGTAAGCCTCGTCCGGGTCACCACTGTTGGGACGCGTGTACGCGCGGGAGAAGAAGACACGACCGCGTGGCGTGGATCCCAAACATCAACTGTTCATTCAGGTTCTCTGGAGGTTCCGGAGAGCAGCGGAGGGTGGCGCTGCCTGGCGGCTTGGCTTGGCTTGGCTGCCGCCACAGTCCCAAGCGGCGCGGCGCCACACTAACCCTAACGAGCCGCGCCAGCACCTCCGGTATGCAGCGTCTCACGAAGTCCTCGAAACCACCAACAACAAGCACTGCCCCTGCGGTAAGCCCAGCCTCCTGTTTTGCTGCGGATACAACTGTGCCTACGCTGTCCCAGCCTGGCGATGTCAATAACCCCACGCCGACAGCCCTCGGTCAACCGGCAGCGTTCCTGAGCTGCACGCACACTCCAGCGACGAGCAACGCTGGCAGCGTCTGTGCGACACCCAGCTTGATGGCCACGTTTCAACCGACGTGCGTCGTTACAATGCCTACGACAGACAACGCATTAAGCGCAGCCAAGATGGTGGAACCAGTCCCAGTCGTTACAGAAACGCCAGCGTTCGTCGTCACCAATGCCTCTACTGTCGCGCCAGAATCCGAGAGCCGCATTACTGCGTCGGCGTTGCAGTCGGCCGCGCTTGCTGCTATTCCCACCGGATCTGCACCTGGGCTAGCAATTGTAAATGCCGAGTCTCCCGAAGAGTCTGTTTTGAAGAGCGGCGTTCCTCTCGTCCCCACAGGTTTGCCCACCACTATTTTGGCAGACGACACTCCGACAGAAATGGACTTCGCAGCCTCCCAAGGAAACGACGACGATGCGTCACACCCCGAAGGCAGCTGGACCACCGTTAGTGCCAACCGGAAACCTGCCTCGACCGCACGTCCCCGCACCGAGCTCATCACCGTCGGAATTCAACTTCCACCCGGGACACTAACGCCCAAACTGCCTCTGTACGACTTGCTTGCTTCCATCATCGCCGCCGCAAATCTCTCGCCCAAAACCAGTGCGGAGGTCACCCTTCAGGCCAAACCAGCTCAGAGCCTTGTGTTTCTGAAAACGCACTCCCCCCCTCACTGCCCACCTCCTACTCTCTCTAACGAATCTGGAACTTAACGGTAAGCCGATCACCATCAAGCCATATGCCCCCAATCCTCCCATATCACGCCTCGGCGTCATACACAACGTCGGGGGTCATTTCACATCTCCTCAGCTCTTGCATGACCTAGAATCTTTCACGACTGACATACTCGCTGCTCGTATGATGGGCTCCACTGAATCCGTGCTCATAACATTTGCTGGAACCGTCATCCCTCGCTTTGTACATTTTAAACGCGTTTCTTTCCGATGCCGTCCACACAAACCTAAGCCCCCTACTTGCACCCGGTGCCTTGATATAGGGCACCGTGCTCACCAGTGCCCTCAGCACAGCGTTCCGGCCAAGTGCCGCCGCTGTGCAGCACCTCTACCCTCCGATCCTGCTGCTCACGTTTGCGCCCAACCCTGGTGCATCCATTGCCAAGTAAATACTCATCCCTCTCTCGACTCCACCTGTCCTTTCCTTCTTGCGAAGCAACGGGAGTGTGCCAAAGCTGCCTTTCTCCGTCGCACAGCCTTGCGCCGCGCCACCCAGCCATCCCTGCCCTCCTCTTCGGCGCATGAAATCCGTTCAACACCTGCAACAACCCCCCCGGGCTCCTACGCCGCTAAAGTGAAAGGCGTGTCCCCGGTGTGCCCTTCTTCCTCTAACACACCTTCACCATCCGTAGGTAACGAGAGCCGCTCCTTCGATCTGCGCCTCGCAATGCTGGAGCGCAACCAGCGCGAGCAACAGCGCGTCTCAGATGAGTTACAGCAA
The DNA here is from genome assembly GCA_030522465.1 of Rhipicephalus appendiculatus. NCBI lineage: Eukaryota > Metazoa > Arthropoda > Arachnida > Ixodida > Ixodidae > Rhipicephalus > Rhipicephalus appendiculatus. The sequence continues at coordinate 358,232 of JALIZH010011352.1, forward strand.
AAAATACACGCACTGACGCAGGCCCTAGAAACCACCACCTCCACTCTCACTTCCCAACTCACGGAGCTAAATAAGCAACTCGCAGCGCTCACCGCCCCGACATCCGACTCCGATATAGCCAAATTGGCAGACATGGTGGAAGCCACCACCACCGCACACCACACTCGCTTAGTTCAACTGGAAACTTCGATTGTCCGGATTCTCATCACCCACGAAACCCAATCCAAGCGATTGGAATCATTCAGTTCTATGCTCAACTCCCTGCAAGAATCGCTTCCCCCGGCAAAAAAGAAGGAACGCGCTCGTGCGAGCGCCTCCACTACTACAATAACTTAGATGGCGCGTGCAAAGGACCTCGAGATTTTGCAATGGAACTGCCGCAACTTTCGCCATAATAGCTCTCCACCAATATCTTCTCACCCGCCCCTTCCTGCCCCATTTTCTTCTTCTCCAGGAGACTCGGACGGTCCGCACCGTCCCGGGCTACCGCGCCTACCATGCTACGACGGGCACGCCACTTGCGTCCATTTACGTGTGCAACGACGTTCTCGTCGAACCACTTGATGTCCCCTCCGCCCTCCTTAAATATTTAGTTGGTGTGGTATATTACGAACCCTCTTCCCGTATCTCTCTCGCCCTGATTTCCTTTTACAATCCCCCCTGTCACATCCTCTTTGTTCAATGTCCTTGGCAAATTCCTCCACTCGCTTCCATTGACAACCCATATCCTCCTTGGGGGGTGACTTTAATGCACCTCACAGGCTCTGGGGCTACCCCCCAGACACTCAAACCTGGCCGCCTTCTGCACTGTCTTGCCCAGGAACGCCACTTAACCCTTCTTAACACGCCTGGCACCCCCTACTCGAGCGGGCACTGTCTCGCAGCGCTTCACTACACCCGATCTCACTTTCTCTCGGGGTTCACTTCCTTTTCAATGGCAGGTATCAGCCGAAACCTTTCTCAGTGACCACTTCTCATACACATCACCGCCCCTCTATCCCACGTCACTCGGAAACGCCGCGTCGTTCACACTGACTGGGATGCATTCCGCACTGATCTCCTTTCTGCCTCCTTTGAAACTTATGACGACTGGACGTCGCGGATCTCGACAGCACTGAAATCCTGCAGCCTCACGTTCGCTTTCGACTACCCATTCCTGACCCTGATCCTCACTTTCTCCGTTTATGGCGTCGTCATAAACGTTTGAAACGCTCCTTCCGCTCCCAGCCGCATAACGTCCAACTTTCATCCCGCATTGATGCTCTGCGGGCTGAAATAATTACTTATGGCGCATCACTTGAGCACTCACGTTGGAACGCGCTGTGTGACAGCCTTGACTCCGCATTGCACTCGCGATCCACATGGTCTCTCTTTAGATCCCTCTTGGGTACTAAAGCTGCCCTTGCTCCCACCCTAGCAAAAGCGCTCACTCACGGGACTCCGTCTGACGTCTTTGACAATTTAGCATCTATGTATCTCCCGCCCCCCCCCCTCACACCTTCCTACCCTGCTTACTGTGGGGATGCTAACCCAGACCTGGACCGCCCATTCACTCTAGGGAGCTTGAAGCTGCCTTGGCCAGTCATTCTACCCGCTCAGCTCCCGGCGAGGATGAGATAACATATACTACCCTCCGCAATCTTCCCGACAACGCTAAGGAATTCCTCTTACATACATTCAACGAAGCATGGCACAGCGGCTCTCTGCCGAGCTCTTGGACATCCTCTCTCATTTGCATGATTCCGAAGCCAGGCAAGCCTCCCTCTCTCTCTAACCTTCGCCCTATCTCTTTAACATCATGCGTTGGCAAGACCCTTGAGCGAATGGCCTTGACTCGCCTGTATGATTTTATTGAGGCGAAAGAGTTCCTCCCTCCTTCTCTTATCGGCTTTAGACGGCGAGTCTGTGCACAGGATATGTTCCTCGTTCTTCAGCACACTTTTCTGTCACCTTCTAGCAGCCAGATCCATGCTCTTGTAACCGTTGATGTCCGTAAGGCATTCGATGGTGTGTGTCATGACCACATTCTGGCTCAGCTCTCCTCCCTATCATGTGGTTCCCACATGTATTCTTATATACGATCGTTACTTTGTAATCGAGTAGCTCGCTTCAGGGTCGATACTCATCTGTCTAACCCGCACTTTCTCACTCGCGGCACTCCTCAAGGCGCCGTGCTATCTCCTACTCTTTTTAATATGGCTATGGCCCCTCTTGCCTCCCAACTATCCCAAGTTCCTCACCTCCACCATATGTTTTATGCCGACGACATCACTCTCTGGTGTACGTCTGGATCTCCCAGCGAAGTGCAAGACACTTTACAACGTGGCCTAGACCTCATTGCTTCCTTTCTTACTACTGCTGGCCTGTCTCCTGCTCCGGAGAAATCCGAGCTGCTTTTGCTCAATCGCTCTGCTTACCAGCGCTCACACAACGCCCTCATCTCCTTACATCTTGCTGGCCCTCCCATTCCTACCGTTCAGCAATGCAAAGTTCTTGGCTTCCCTTTGCATGCGACCAAGAACGCGCAGGCCCTCCATCACGCTGTCAGTACCTGCCACTCGGTAACTCATCTCCTGCGACGCGTTGTCACTCGGCAGTCGGGTCTCCATGAAGCTCATGCGTGCCGAGTTGCCCATGCGCTCGCCCTCAACAAGTTCCTGTACTTTGTGCCTTACGTTCAATTCACCCAAACACAACTTAAGACCCTCGAAACAGCTCTTCTAGGCCTATACAAGGCAGCTCTAAACCTCCCTATCACTACCTCTACCACTAAGCTCTTTGCCACAGGCCTCTTCCATCCACTACGTTCTCTTATTTCTCTCCACCACGACTCTCAGATTGCCCGTCTTTCACTTACCCGTCAGGGTCAATGGCTATTGGCGCAAGCGGGTATACCTCACATTCCAGTTACCACGTCGCCTTCTCCCGTGTGCACCCCTGCTTCCAACCTTCGTATTCCCCCCCCCTCCCGTCCAACATGTCCCCCGTTCTGCACGCCGGCCGTCGTCACGCAGCAGCGCAGCATCATTCCCCTCCTTTTTCTACACAGGGAGTCGCCTACACGGATGCCTCATTCATTGCGCCTCGTGGCTCCTGCGGCTACGCTATATATCATCCACACCTTTCGGCACCTGGAACCCACACCAGCGGGCCATACTTGCACCCGCCAAATGTACTGTCGCTCGAGGTCCTTTCCATTGTTCATGCATTACAGTCATTTTCGTCTCTACCTTCTGTACCCGTGTACACGATTTTCTCCGACTCTTACGCCGCCATTCGTCACATACAGAACCGCACGTTACCCCCCTTCCCTAGAACAGGAGGTCGAGCTAGCGGTCTCTGCACTCCAACCTTCCACTGTTTTCCTCCGCTGGGTTCCTGGGCATTCAGGGATTGACGGCAATGAGCTGGCTCATCAGCTCGCCCGCGATATATTTCACCGGGCACCGTTCATTCCCTGGCCCACACCTTCGGAGGACGGTGGGGGCTCCGTGAGGAACGACGGAACGATCTCACTGCGCCGTACTATCAAGGAGGTATACCTCCAGCTCAGACTCGACAAGCGACTCTACCCTCCCCCCTCATCCATCACTCACTGTGCTAGAGGCTAGAATTCTTCGGCACATACAATTGAATTGCCTGATCACGCCCTCTCGCCTTTTTCTCTATAAATACAGATCTGACCCCTGCTGTCCCAATTGCCCCTCCACATATGCCGACCTGTCACACTGCCTTTTCTACTGCCCAACTGCTCAGCAATCCAGCTTTTACCCTCCCCCCTCCCTTTTCATCACCACCTGGCTCGACTGGATCGGCGCCGAAGGAGAAGAAGAACAGCGTCGACTGGTCGCGCAGGCGGTCGAAATGCTCGGCCTTTAGTTTATGGCTGAAATAAAAGTCTATTACTACTACTACTACTACTACTCACAATCAACAAATACACTGCAATCGCGCTTGTTCCAGTCAGTAATTGTACGAGGCAGAAAGGAAAACTTTGAACACATCCATTCTCACGGCATAGGGTAAAATAGCATACGGATGATTGACACGTGGTGACACCCGGGACTTTGTACAAGTACAAAGTTGGAACTATGTTTAATTAATGTTTTGTTATACAGCTGGTATAGAAACTTGAAGTGTGCGATTTGTCTGCGCGTAGGCAGCTTCTGACGGTGAGCCCTGTGAAGCAACACGGTTACTTATTTCGTCCTCTGGTAGCACGAAAAAATAAAACTGGCTGCCATTCGTTGGATCCTTTCTAGCTCACCAACAAGCTTTTGACAGTGTGGACCCCACATAATACTGGCATATTCTAGGGTTGGGCGTACTACTGCTTTATAAGCCATCAGCGCTATCTCAGGCAGAGCATCTCTTACCTTTCGCCGCAGAAGATCCAGCTTACGTTCAGCCAAGCCACAAATACTTTCAATATGCTTGTTCCAGGTCAGATTCGAAGAAATTGTAACGCCGAGATGTTTTACCTCACTAGATCGCTTAACTTCCTGTTTTAAATCTGATGCATTTCTTAGCGAACTTCGGCGACATTGAGCGTATCTATCTATCTATCTATCTATCTATCTATCTATCTATCTATCTATCTATCTATCTATCTATCTATCTATCTATCTATCTATCTATATCTATCCGCCTACGACTTTGTGCTCTCCTCGCCGTATCGTTAATGGGATTTATACCAAAATTGGTACGGGATAACATGACTGTATGACGAACACGAACGACTGGTCATATCGTGAAAATCATGAATAACTTGTCATGAAAAGTACAATTTACTAGCCCTTTTCTTAACTTGATATATCCAAAAATTGGTAGGATGAGACATTTCTGCCTGACCAACATAAATGACAAGTGGTAATATAAAAGTTATGACCTGCATGTCACGTACAACATGATTTACATGCCACGCTCATGGCGCGCTGACGGCCGTTTTGCTTGCTGGATATACACCAAATTTGGTATGGAGCGACGTGATTGTATGGCGAGCATAAATGACAAGGGGTAATATGGAAATCATGACATGTCATGTGCAACATGACTTGCATGCCACGCTCATGACACTCTCGTGGCCGTTTCGCTTGCTTGATATACACCAAATTAGGTATTGTGGGACGTGACTGTATAGCGAATATAAGTGGCAGGTGGTAACATGAACATCTTGGCATGCATGTCATCTACAATGCCATTTACATGCCACGCTCATGGTGCGCTTGCGTCCAGTTCGCTAGCTTGCTATACACCAAAATTGGTATTGCGCGATGTGACTGTTTGACGAACATGAATGACAGTTCCTAACATGTAAATCATGACATGCATATTATGTACAGCATGATTTGCTTCTTGCTGGCTGCTTCGCATTACATCCATTTCCACAGTGCGTGGAATCTGCCGTTTTTTTTATACGTAAATGTCAATGGCGCTTTCTTATTTGATACCGTTATGTATGTAGTCTTGTTGAAAATAATTTTCATATATTATTTCTCACACCACTCGTCAACAGCATACAAAGTATCATTGAGCAAGACCTGATCAGCAATGCTTTTCTTTGTTACACACTATATTAATGAGAGGTAACGGACAATGATGCCAAGTATAGAGGATGTTATTAGAAGCAATTGAAATGTAATTGTGAAAAAAGAAACGTGGGCGAAAAGATAACTTGCCGCCGGCTGGGACCGAACCTGCTACTTTCGAGTAACACGACCGATGCTCTACCAACTGAGCTACAGGATAGAAAGTTGGGCTAGTTGGTACATATGCATCCTTGAAGCAGCGCTAAAAGACGGAGACTAAGGAAGGACGAACACACAAGACGAGCGCTGACTCGCAACTGAAACATTTATTTGGAAAAATCATCCAAGAAAACAAGAAGAATAATGAAAGACGAAGGAACAAAACGTTTGCACAAGCGAAGGGGTTATCTAGTCACTAGCATAAGCACTATTTAACAGAACACGTGCTCAGCAGAAAGGAAAACTCTTTTTTCGTCAATGCCAATGAAGCTTAACTGACGCATGCGTCGCCCATTTTTTCGGTGTGAAAGGCTTCTATCACCTCCCGAGTGACCTTGTATCTATGTTTCGACAACACTTTTGTATCTGAAAACACTGGGGAACACCCACACGTGTAACAGTGTGACGCTAGGTGCGAGGCATCCTCTTTTCTCAGCGTCTGTTCATGTTCCTTTAGGCGCACATTTGAAACATCTGCTTGTCTGCCCCACGTAAGAATTCCCACAAGTAAGAGGGATCTGTTAGACGACCCCGCATTTACACGGCACATACGTAACATTACATGCGTCGTTCCACAGCCCTCACTTAACCTGCCACTGTGCTCTATTTTTTTCCTAAGGAGAGGACAGATTCCCGAAAATTTATTTGGAGCAGAGAACACTGTCTTAACCCCGTACCTTTTGCCTACATTACTGAAACCATGGGATAGCTTGTGTACATAAGGTAAGACTGTTACCTTATCATAACTCTGCTTATCGTCACGTTTTTTGGACCGGTTCTGACCCTTTACCCATCTCGATAGTCTCTCACTGCAACTAGATAGCACACTGTTAGGGTAACCCGCTTGTTGAAGTGTCTGGATCTGTGTTAAGAAACTTAGCTCAATGCCATGCTCGCAAGACTTTCCCAAGCGAGACTTCAGGGCGGAATAAGCTATTCCGTTCTTTATCACTTTCGAGTGTCTGGACGAAAATGGAAGGAGCGGTTTCTGCGATCTCGGAAGGTACTGCCAACACACATGCCTGTCTTCGAATGAAAGGCACAAATCTAGAAACTGCAGCTTGGTGTCCTTGACCAGCTCAAGGGTAAACCTCAATCCATAGCCGCATTCACGGAAAACTTTCAGGATATCGGCTGCTCTTTTACTGTAGTTAATGCAAGTAAAAAACACTAAGTAGTCACTTAGCCTGAACACTCGAGGTTAGCCTGAAGTCTGCGGTTGACTTGGCCTAAGTATAGGTCGCTTAGCACCGGAGCTAAAGTTTCTTAACACATATCCAGAGACTTCAAAAAGCGGGTTACCCTAACAGTGTGCTATCTAGTTTTTGTGAGAGACTATCCAGATGGGTAAAGGGTCAGAACCGGTCCAAAAAACGTGACGATAAGCAGAGTTACGATAAGGTAACAGTCTTACCTTATGCACACAAGCTATCTCATGGTTTCAGTAATGTAGGCAAGAGGTACGGGGTTAAGACAGTGTTCTCTGCTCCAGATAAACTTTCGGGAATCTGTCCTCTCGTTAGGGAAAAAAATAGAGCGCAGTGGCAGGTCAAGTGAGGGCTGTGGAACGACGCATGTAAAGTCTACGTATGTGCTGTGTAAATGCGGAGTCGCCTACCAGATCCCTCTTACTTGTGGGAATTCTTACGTCGGGCAGACAAGCAGCTGTTTAAATGTGCGCTTAAAGGAACATGAACAGACGCTGAGAAAAGAGGATGCCTCGCATCTAGCGTCACACTGTTACACGTGTGGGTGTTCCCCAGTGTTTTCAGATACAAAAGTGTTGTCGACACATGAATGCAAGGTCACTCGGGAGGTGATCGAAGCCTTTCACACCAAAAGAATGGGGGCGACGCATGCGTCAGTTAACCTTCATTGGTATTGAAGAAAAAATGAGTTTTCCTTTCTGCTGAGCACGTGTTCTGTTAAAAAGTGCTCATGCTAGGGACGAGATAACCCCTTTGCTTGTGCACACGTTTCGTTCCTTCGTCTTTCATTATTCTTCTTGTTTTCTTGGATGATTTTTTCAAATAAATTTTTCAGTTGCGAGTCAGCGCTCGTCTTGTGTGTTTGTCCTTCCTTAGTCTCTGTCTTTTAGCCCTGCTTCAAGGATGCAACTGAGCTACCACAGCGGCCATCCCCCCCCGTTTGTTTTATGGTGAATGTACGTGTATTCAAACGTGGGAGACTGTCATGACGGCCAGCGCTAACGAAACACAGACAGAGAAGAGAACGACGACACAAGGGAGTGCCAGTGAACGCCGTTAGTATCAATGACGGCGAGTGTGCAACACACTTTTTCTGCCTGTTGGGCGTCACGTAGCACGTGACGGCAGGTCAGTGATTCTAATCACCCGCTGTTCTGAGAACAAATCATTGCGAGCCTGCAGTCTCTGGGAAATGTATGTTAGCGTTATGGTGATGATCAAGTCGGTGTGAGCGAAGTGGAGCTCGGCGTACGAACAAGGAACGAAGACTGGGGTTAGGGTAGTGCATTTTGTGAAAAAGACAAATGCGTGATGACTTTCTAGTGCGAGTTGCTAGAGGAGGGATATTAAGAGCAGCTTTCAATTTGTGACACTGGCATTGCGATTATAGTAAGGTGGAATGATGCGAGCAGATCTGTATTGTACTGCCTGAATGCCCTATGTTGATATAGAGGCTATAAGGGTCCCAGGGAGATGAGGCGCATTTTAGTTGAAGACGAACGCAGGAAGCATAAAGCAATAGTTTTAGCTACAGTGGGGCAAGACAGAAGTTTCCTTTTAAGTAACTTAAAGTTTGGTTCGCCTTCGCTTTTATGTGAGGTTTCTATGAAGCGTGAGGTTTTCATGATAAGTTACTATACCTACATATGCATACACCAAGGTAACGATAACAAAAGCCGGGACTTTGGGGGGGAGGGTGGTATTCTTTAGACAGTAGGGCAGAGAGATAACGTATTTCGCATGGTTACACGCAAGCTTTGCACTTAGCAACATTTAGCTTGATGTGCGACGTGCGGCACCACTGTGTTACGATATCTAGATCATTTCGTAGTGATGTCTCGTGAGAACTAAGCACTTCACGGGCCTCTAAACCACCCAAAGGTCGGAATTTAGTTTTCGTGTTGCAGTTGTGCACGCGTTTTTAACAAACACGAAGCTGCGAGAATTGCTTTATACTGTGCCGTAATAGCGGAGCTACACGCCCGTTTCACGATTCAACAACAGTCTCCGCTCGCTTCGCTTTCCTTCGCTAAGCTCCGTTTATTGGCTCGTCTCTCCTCGCGGCCGAGTGCTCCTCGACATCGCGCGAGGAAGAACAGCGGCGAGAGCGCGTAGCTGCGAGCAGACAAACCCGTTCTTCCTGTGGATGACATGTTCAGCACGGGAAGCGTGGCAGGGGGGGGGGGGGGGCGACCGCCCCCCTCGTCACCTAAGAGGGAAGTGGGCGCAAAGTGTGCCCCATACATTGAATTATTCGGAAGGGGGGGGGGGGGGGCGCTGCGATGAACCTTCGCCCCCCACTGAAGGGGAACCCTGCACACGGCTGTGACGACCAGACGCGAACGTGGACGTTATGGCGGACGCAGAGGATTACCGAAAGGCCCGGCGAGGACAAGGTTTTGTTTCATGGAATTTGTGGCGTTCTCGAGGCTCGTAGCACTGCCGCGTCTGGCATTATTCACTGATACGGCGTTCTGAATTCGATGCGCACTTACTTGAAATGGTTAAAATTTATCAGGGGTGATTTAGAGCTCTTTAACTTCGAACCCTGTGATACATGACAAAGAAAAATACATACCAATGCTGGTTCATCATAGTGTTCGAAGAAACGTCTCTGGACGTGCTGGTAGAAGGACTCGTCCGGACGCAGTTCTATGGTCGGGTAAGGTGAATACACCACGCCATCTTTGACCGGTGTTCTGCTCACGACGATGTTGCCACTTGGGGCCACTGGGAGACAAACGCTGCCCTGAAAGTCATTACGCCCATCAGTCATGCGCTTTCCACACAGTTTCTTCTCTGAAGGTCACCACACTGCTTTAGAAGCGCTGTTCAGTGGCAACGGCATTATCGACTCTAAGTCCAAAGATGCACCAGCTCGCCGACAACAATTTGCCGTAAATCCCTAAATCCAAGACAATAGCTTGGCGGCTGCCACACGCAAGGTTTTGCATGACAGCCGATGGAGTTCTTTCGCATATTCCTTTGCAAATGCTACACGCGATGTTCTCTCTCACAATAAGCCTGTGCATGGTTACCTTTTCTGAAGAATAATAAGTTTCTTTCTGATAGCGCTATCTTGTGATGAAAGTCAACAGAAGGTGGAGGGCGTCCTTGAGATAATCTCAAGTATTGCTCCATGTGACATTGCCCTCGTTTCCTGTCGACAGCACTAGTAAAGAACGGTAAAGAGACTAGGTTCGGTCATGTTGTGACATGTGCTGCCCTTCCTCCCGAGATAGAATGTGCAAGCGCTACTTGAGAGGGAGATAACACAGACCATGATGCAGCTCTGTCTGTGTTCCTTTTCTACGCCTTCATGAAGTCGAGTTTCCGCATTATATCGTGCATTTAACCAAGCAGGCTGTTTAAGTTTACTTACGAAACGCGTAGTGGTCCCACTATATTGCCTATTGCGGAGTGTTTCAAGCGGTAAGATAAGTTAACAAGCTTATGTGAGACTCTAAATCAGCGGTCTCAATCTCGCCTCAGCCAACGAGCCGCTGTCACGAAATTTAGTTGCGCAAGGGCCGGGAGGGTTAGGGAGGTTGAAGCGGGGGGGAGGGAGTGACTTTGTACAAAATTCGGCTAACTGCCATTTTAAAGAAGGTGTTTTCCCACATGTCGGATATCGGCCATTTTTGTATATGCATCGAGACCCGAGAAACATGTCACGGCGCTCACCGGTTCTCGTCACCTTCTCTACTCCCTGTCCCCTTCCCCCGTGCAGGGTAGCAAACCGGAAAATTTTCCTCTGCTTAACCTTCCCTGCCTTTCACGTTACCTTTCTCTCTCTCTTTTCTCCACTCCCGAAGTGGGTAGGAGGAAATTCTGGTATTTCAGAAAAGAACGCCTTCAGCCGCTATAACATCACCTCTTGAGCACGACACATTCCAAGAAAAAACAAACAAACAAAAAAAAAACCCTGACCGCCAGCCTTGCCTACCAAGTTCCTTCGTTATTCCGATAGCTGTCCAATGCGTGATGAAAGTCGATGAACCCACTGAATTAGTGAGCCAGAAATATATGGGACAAAGACAGTCATGTGCGGGTCGAGCGGTTAGCGATAGGTCCGCTGCCCGCGTGCTTGAGACCGCTGCTCTGAATGGATCATCCAACTTAAGCGCTTAACGACACTGAGAAATCATTAGCTAAGTTGCTGTAGTAATGGTCACTGCAACAAAATAAGGCACCAGGCTCGTATTGAATGTTGTGATGATGGGCGTAGTACTGACATATTTGCTAGAGCCCAGTATTGTCTAGTTTGAAATTATTTATTTGTTTGACAATACATGATTGTCGTGGTGCAGGAGACGAAAGGTGACGTTATGAGTCACCTGACTAGGCCTCTAGCACCACTCCGTACATTCGTCACACAACGCAACTCCATTGGAAAAAAAAAGAAATACAAGAGCACAATTACATTATGGAGAACTAGGAAAAAGCTTATACAAAATAAAGAATACAAGAAGGCTTCGAAAACTTGTTACATAACATATACGTATAATTGCAAAGCAGAGCAATAGTAGCGTAGAAACTGGTGTTCTATATGGGAGCATAACTACAGACTTTCGTACTTGAATAGCCACATGAATGGGTACATAAATAACACTTTATACATACATATATGACAAATTAAATAAGTACATTCAAGGCTTCAAGCTAAACAATAAATGAAATAACTAAATGTGCTCAAATAAGTACATATTCGACTTATTTCTGAAAGGCGATATGGAAGAAGAATGCATTATCAAGGTTAGTACTTTGGGATGAATGTTTATTGGATGAGTGATTTGTCATTTTAAAAGTTGCTGCCCATAGGTAGTTCTAGTTTTTGTTTTAAAAAAGGTTGAATGTCTCAAGTTGTAGTTTCGAGTGTTGTTAGTGTAGGTAGCGAGAAATTGCTGAGGGTCATTTCTGTATTCCATAGATATAAGCTCTGAGAGACGCTGGCTATAGTATGTTTCACGAATATCAAGAATATGCTCTGATAAAAAAACAGGAAGGTACGTGTTCATGGTATGATAAGTTACGAATGAAACGAAGAGCTTTTTTATTGCATTAGATACAGGTTATTTCGATTAGACTGCGACCTAACTTCCAAATTACGAACACAATAGTGCAAACGGGAATGAATAAAAGAGAAGTATAATTGGCGTTTTAACGATTTGAGTACCAAGGTCCGCTATCTCTTTAGGCATACCTATTGATCTATCTATGTTGCTTACACGAAATTCTACGTGTGGTGTCCATCGTAAGTTTTCGTGCAATTGCACTTTCAAGAAGCTTATATTGATAGACTCGTTCGAGTACCTGCGTCTTAAATAAAAGTGGAGGGGATAAAGGAAGTGGTTTATTAGTGGCATGGAATATAATGAACTTACTTTTGGTGACATTTAAATTTAACTGATTAGCACTTAACCATTCTGTTAAATATTGGAGCCACATGTTCACCGAATCTACGAGGTGAGGTAAACTAGATGAAGAAAAGAAAACACTCGTATCATCTGCATAGAGGACTATTTCGTGGGTGTGAGAAATAAAAAACAATATCATTAATGTACATAAGGAACAAGATAGGCCCTAAAATTCAACCTTACGGCATGCAATGCGTAATAGTTTGTAAGTTGGACTTGACTATATTGATTAAAAACAAACTGGCTTCGGTTACATAAATAGCTCTGTATCAGATTCAACGTTACACCTCTGATTCCATATCCTGGTAACTTCAAGAAGAGAACTTGATGTTTAATCGAATGAAATGCTTTCTTAAAGTCTAACAAATAGCGACAGTGTACAACTGGTTTTCTATATTGGGTAATAATTTTTCTCTAAGATTAAGTAATGCACTTTCTGTAGATTTGCCTTTCTGAAACCCATATTGACGTTGAGATAGCAAGTGATACTTATGCAAGTAATTCACCAGTCTATAGTTAATCACTTGTCCTACAATTTTTGAAAAACATGGAAGGATAGATATTGGTCGACAATTGTTAATATTATTAATAGAGCCCCCCCCCCCCCCCTTATGTCCAACAGTAATTCTAGCAATTTTCATCTTGTCAGGAAATATTCCCTGTACACAATATGGAATTAGTTATGTCACAGAAGACTTCAGAAATTATATCGGCGACTTCTTTAAATGGTAAGGCCTTAATGTTATCGAAACCTGCAGAGCAGTCATTTTGAAGCTCGTGAATGATGCTGAAGATTTCTGAAGGAGTGGATGGATGAAGGAAAAGAGTATTGGCCATATTAAAGTCGACGCACTGATTGGTAATACTGGATTCACAAGGGTAATCGAACTGTCCCACAGTCACAAAATGTCGGTTGAATTCATCAGCAAGGTCTTCACCTGTTACAGTCTTGTCACCTAGATTGATTTGAGTAAGCGTGTTACAACTTTTTCTCTGAAGATCTTTGACGGTGCACCATGTTTTTAGGGGATCAAAGTAAATTTGGGCGAATTTGTTTGAATAGTACTGCTTTCAGGTGTTTTTAATGTCCGCAGTTAAACAGTTTCTGAATTTCTTGTATTCTTTCCAGAACTTCTGCATTTCACCTATATAAAAACCTTTTGAAAAGTTTATTCCGCTTAGAAACACGCCTTAAAAGAGAACGGGTCATCCAGGGCTTCTTAGCCTTTTTGCACATCCGTCGTACTGTCACTGGGAACGCACGATCATAAAGGTCTATTATTTTGCTTACGAAGGCGTCATATAGCGAATTAGGATGGGTATGTGTCCCTCTCAATAGTTGCTTCCAATCTAACGCAAGACACCAGCTCGCGAAAGTACAGAATGCGATCCTGCTTTACGGCACGTACAGATATTGCCACGCATGTTATTTTGATGTGATCTGTTTAAACCCACAAAGACTGAGCAATGCTCGGCGCAGATCGCGCCTCAGTGTTCGAGAAGCTTCACGTTTGTAGTAGAACGTTTTGTTAACATTGCACACAGCACGCGAACACCCAAGATTATTCCAGAGCTTGCGCGACGACCAGTGATAAGGCTAGAATGTTCGACGCGTGTTGGACTTTCTTCAGCTTGGCGGCGAATGGCCCCCACTGACGACGGAATAGTCGGCACCAGTGCCGACGAGAGCGGTGACGTTGTGACCATCGATGAGAACGTCGAGGTCGCTAGTCCGTCGCCTTGCGTTGCGGTTCGCTCACGGCGTCGGATCACGGCTGTGTCGATTTGTTGCGCTGCTTCCATCATGCTGCGTCGTCAGGTCTAGCTCGGTCCGCGAGGTTTTCGTCGGCAGGGCTCTGTCTGCTTCGCGTCGTGTTCAACAGGTTTCGCCGCGGCGTCGTCGTCGGCGTCGGCGGAGGATCTTCGGTAGTTCGACGTTAGATTAGATGGCGACGCAGATGGCGCCGTACAAGTTGGTCTACGGAAGGAACCCGGCAACGACGCTCGACGCCATGTTACCGAACGTCACCGATGAGGAAAACATCGACGTCGCCGTGTACAGTCGCGCTCAATATGACTGGCAACACGGGAGCGCGTGGCCTCCCGACTTTAAAGATTGCGCATGGCTTCCATTAGCCTTTATTTTCATTACTAAATGCGTTTCTCTCACTTGGGTATGATCCCAAATAAGAAAATAATATTTAGTTGTTGAAATAAAAAGAAGTTGAGGTCATGCGCCACCTTCGAACCCGTCAGGCCACGCGCTCCCGTGTTGCAAGTCATATTGAGCGCGCCTGTACCTCCAGCGCACCGAAGAAGCCCGACAACTGGCCAGTCTGCGCATTCCAGTGCCAACAAAAGACCGACAGTCATCGCTACAACCTTCGACGACGCCATGCAGAATACCAGCCCGGTGACCGTGTCTGGACACCGATACGACGACGTGGACTGAGTGAAAAAAAAGTCACAGTTTTCACCGCAAGGGTGAAGCAATGAATGCGATAGCAAAAAATTGTAATGTTATACGAAGTGAGGCTGGCAGCCAACTCTTTTTGGATCCGATCTCACGCAACCCTCTAGAAAACGCTTGTTTAAGAGAATTCTCTTCGCGTTGAAAGCGCAGCACGTAGAAGGGTACGCCAGGCCCGGCCGCCGAGAAGGGGAGATGAGAAGGGGAGATAAAGGGCGCGCGCCCGCGCCCGCGCTCGCATAAAATCGAACGTCGCCCCCCCCCCCCCCCGCCCGCTGTCGGCCGCCGAGAAGGGGATATAACGCGCGCGCCCCCCGCTCGTAAAATCGAAGGTCGCTCGAGGGACCCCCCCCCACCCCCCCTCGCGTCTTTTCACGCTCACGAACGACGGGCGGGCCCGGTTATATATATACATATACATATACGGCAAATGACGCCGACGCGGACGCCGACGCCGACGGCGAAAACCAGCCGCGAGTGTCCATATAATTGCTATCGCAATAAAACTTCTGCGACGATACTTCGGACCGTATAGGGTGCTTTGACGTCTCGGCGCACTCGACTACGAGGTTGTCCCGGATGGCATCTCGACCTCTCAGCGACGCCGGGCTCGTCCCGAAGTCGTGCATGTGGTGCGCCTTAAACCGTTCCATGCGCGTTAAAGGACCTGCGGACTCAAGGTTTTACTTGATGTATTGCTGTTATTTATTGTTACATGCATTTTCTTTTCCATGTTCTGTTTTAAAGCATCGGGACGATGTTTTTTCAGAGGGGGGCATTGCCACGCGTGTTATTTTGATGTGATCTGTTTAAACCCACAAAGACTGCGAGCAATGCTCGGCGCAGATCGCGCCTCAGTGTTCGAGAAGCTTCACGTTTGTAATAGATCGTTTTGTTAACATTGCGCACAGCACGCGAACACTCAAGATTGTTCGAGAGCTTGTGTGGCGACCAGTGATAAGGCTAGAATTTTCGACGCGTGATGTATAAAAGCCGGCGCGCTCCAACGATGATCAGTTTATCGACGGTCGACGCTCTGTTCGCCGCTATCAGTGTATCAGTGCACAGCGTGCATTGCTTGGCTGTAGTTTGACTTTCGGTTTCCCGGCCACAAGTTCGGCGAAATAAAAAGGTTCACCTCGAAGAAGCTTACTCCTGCCTTCACCACGTCAAAACCACGGGACAATATTAACGTTAGAAATACACTCTGGCTAGATCGATGTCTTTGGGACCAGTCAATAAAGAGAAAAGTGGTCACTTATGTCACAGGTTAGAAGCCCTGCAGCAGTAACATTTTCCACCGATATTGTTACATAT
This sequence comes from Rhipicephalus appendiculatus, assembly GCA_030522465.1. Lineage (NCBI taxonomy): Eukaryota > Metazoa > Arthropoda > Arachnida > Ixodida > Ixodidae > Rhipicephalus > Rhipicephalus appendiculatus. The sequence continues at coordinate 374,391 of JALIZH010011352.1, forward strand.
AAATGAAAGAGAGATTCGCAAGAGGTTGTGATACGCGTTGGAACGCTAATGAGGTTTCAAAAACCGCTTGAATGCAAAATGTTAGTGCATTGGACTACTGATGGACAGGATCGTAAAAGGTTAATATTAAAATCACCCGAGATTATAACCGGAATTGGTACGGGAACAAGATCGTGCAGCACGAAAGCAAAAAAAAAAAATAAAATAAAATAAAAATCTGCGATAGACCCAGATGGGGGGACGTTAGACAAAGCCCAGAACAAAATGTCTCGTTTTTATAAGTAGCGTTTCGTAGCTCGGATGCATAGCTGAGAAGTGCGGGATAACTTATTTACGATAAAACGGCAGCGCGCACCGGGTTAAGACACATACACGAAACACAAAAGGACAACACAAGCGCCTTCTGTGTTTCGTGTATGTGTCTTAACCCGGTGCGCGCTGCCGTTTTATCGTAAATATGACCAACCAACTAGCCCACAAGTACATTTTATGCGGGATAACGTCATACACAAAAGATTCCTTAATATAGAGTGCAACGCCACCACCCTTTTAACCTTCACAGTACAATGCCTCGCAGTTGTATCCAATGGATGGTGTAACGTCAGAGCTGGTAGCATACGAGGTTTCACAAAACGCGAGCACATCAAATTCTTAGTTTATAATAATATTCATAATAATATCTGGGGTTTAACGTCCCAAAACCACGATATGATTATGAGAGACGCCGTAGTGGAGGGCTCCGGAAATTTTGACCACCAGGGGTTCTTTAACGTGCACCTAAATCTAAGTACACGGGCCTCAAACATTTTCGCCTCCATCGAAAATGCCGCCGCCGCGGCCGGGATTCGATCCCGCGACCTTCGGGTCAGCAGTCGAGCGCCATAACCACTAGACCACCGTGGCGGGGCAAAATTCATGGTTTATAGAGGAGAGACACATTTCTAGTTCTTCTTCCTTGTTTCTCAACCCGTTAGCGTGACTATATGGTCACGCAAATCCCGACGAAGCCTTTAAGTTGATACAGATTTAAAAAACCCCGCCGAAATCACGGCAATACGTCTTGTCAGGCTGCTCCTTACAGACACCATGCGGCAAAACTTTTCTTTGTTTATTGGGGAACTGCTAAAACAGGCGCGAAATAGTGGTTCTACACTTCGGCACGTCGGCATGCAACGTCCTCCGGGTAAACAGATTTTTTTTTGTAGTATTATTTCTTCCAATAGGGTGATGCACATGTCCAGGTAAAGTAGGTGCACTATGCCATCTCCGGTGAAAATTTGAAGTAGATTTACCAAAGACCGCGAACAAGCGTGTTATTTTACGTGTTACCATATGGTCACGCTAGGCCCCTAGGCTCCTAATTTTCGTTAAGTTCGTTCCTTCGTTTTACGCTCCTTGAAGGGTGATTCTACTACAACCGCGTGCCAATTTATTGTATGCATAAGCGTGCCCGGGGTTCCCCTTCAGTTGGGGGGGGGGGGGGGGGGGGCGAAGGCTCGTCGCAGCGCCCCCCCCCCTCCTTATTACGTCAATGTCTGGGGCTGGCTTTGCGCCCCCCCCCCCCCCCTTTCTCGCCAAGCCAAAAGGAACTCGCCGTCGAAGAACGTCGACGCTTGTTGACAGCGCGCCTTGTGGTCCACATTTTGAATTTGATTGACCAAACAGTCCGCTTCGTTGAAGTTGTGCCTAACGGCAAAAGGCGCAGGTGCGCTAGAGACAACTGCAACAGGCACGATGACCACACAATGCAATAAATGCGACGTCGGCATGTGCATTGCGTGCGTCACGTCATTTTACAATGAGGGCCCAACAAATCCCTAATTTTTTTTTCGCGATGTGTCAAGGCCCGAAACAAAATTCGTCACTTTGTGATTTTTACTGCAGCCTAAGGGCCCAGCGTGACCATATGGTCACGGGCCATATTTGGTAGACTAAAAGCTCGTTCACGATGAAATTTTCAGTGTTATATATACAGATGTAGATAAGACAAAAAATCACATCTGCTTTCACAAAACTCATAAAAAAAAGAAACCGGTCCCTAATGGGTTAAGCTGCGAGCGTTTTAATGAGCAAACGTGAAAAAGTTTGATGGTCTCTTATCTTCGAAGGCGGTACTGAGGAATGATTCGGGGTCTAGATAAAGTTACTTAGCCATGATGTACATAGGCGTGCGCACGAGGGGGGGTAGGGGGGGGGGCGGTCGCCCCGCCTAGTCACCTAAGAAGGGGGGCGCGAAGTCTGCCCCATACACTGACTTAATAGGAAAGGGGGGCGCTGCGGCGAGCGACGCACCCCCCCCCCCCCCCCCCCCGAAGGGGGAACCCTGCGCACGCCTATGATGATGTATCAAGAAGATTAGCGCGACTGCCCCTGTAGTAGCAAAGTCAGACGACTTTGTCAAGGTCGGCCTTGTCGCGAATACGAATCACTCTCTCGCCTTCTGTTTCCCGCCCAAAAACGTGTCCGTCTTTCTTCCACACATAGCGGTAGTTCTTTTCAGAACTTCTTGATCGGGAAAGCCATAAAAGCCGCTTTATCTTGGGTGTGTTGTCGTAAGTCTTAGCCCTTGGTTTCTTGCTTCTGAGACGAGAGCGATTTCGCATCCATTTTTTCCTTAAAGGAATAGGATGAAAACCGGGCGATTACGACGGCTTCCTTGCCTGCGCGAGAGGGTAGTCTGTGGATAGCTTCCAGATCACTTTTTTCAAGGGCGTGTAACCCTAGGTTGGCGGGCAAGAATTCATTTTTGAGAGAAGGTTTTCATTTTCTTCTCGAATCAAGCCGTGTACCTCAATGTTCAGGCGCCGGCTGTATTGTTCCAGGTCATTAAGCTGAAGCTTCACTTCATTGCTACCATTTGATGAAGCCGATTCCATGACCTCAACGCGTTTCGTTAAGTTAATCATGGTTTTTTCCGCTTTTCCAGCTTTTCAAGTATGGTGTCATGCTTCGCAGCCAGAAGTTTGATTGACTTTTCAAACGCATTCACGGTTTTCATTCCTTCAGTGAGAGCATAAAACTTTAGTTACAAGCGGTAAAAGCAAGATACGTTTCTAATTCAGCTAACTTAGTTTACTGTCAATATTTGTGATCGGAGGGTTAATTGACGTCACAGCGCCTGTTTTCTTTGCCAAGGAACAGGTTGTGCAATTCCAGGTAGTTTTAATTGACTCGCCCTTACTGCGGAAAACGGCTGCCGTAACACCGGAACACTTCCCGACATGGTAGCAATAGCTACACCAGGTACATTCACGAAAGAGTGATCCTTCCGCCACTTGCTCTTGACAAGACAAGTACTTGGCGAAGTCTCCGGTAGCCATTGCAAAGGAAAACTAGGTCTCAGCGCAGCAGCAGAAAGGGACGTAAGCAATGCTTGCTAAAACCGTGTTCAGACTATGTGCGCTACGTACGGATTCTAGGTAAGGATCGCAAGCGTAAACGCAAGCAACGTAATGAGCTTGTTCAGATGTTGTTGGATTTAGCCAAAATTACGTAACGTTTAAGGCGCAAATGTTGGCGGGTCCGCGACTTTTACGACAACTACTGATGCGACCGTTACGTACGACCAATGGGTGAAGCAGTTTCGGTTTTCAATTTCCGTTCGCGGGGCTTCCGGCCTCGCAAGATTCCGCGTCTTCATGCGCGTCTTGAAAGTCATGCAGCAGCGGGTGTGTGCAGTTGGTTTGCCAGACTAGAGGGCAGACGCGACGTGCGTTAAAAAGAGCGCTCGTCGCGTCTCCCGTTTAGCTCCACTTGCCCAGCCATGGCCAAACACGCGAACCTTGCTGAGCTGCAACAATTGTAGTGAGGATGCAACGCACATTCAGTGTGGTGATTGGCGCGTCGTAAAAAACGTATCTTACCGGAAAGATCAATGTGAAAATACATGGTCGCCAGCTGCACAAACGGACGATACATCTGTTACGCAATACGATATTTATGAAAGATGGTGGCGGGGGGGGGGGGGGGGGGGGACAGATCGACGTGGTGAACGGCTGAACAGCCCTCCACCGCGATCAGCGCCCCTTAAATCCGCCGTTGATAGGGGTCCTGAAATTGGGTCTGGAAAGGACATATTATGGTTCAGCAAGTGCTGAGGACTAATGCGACTACACTTAATGCAGAGTTTCGCTTTGCTCTTTAGACTTGCCGAAGGCCCCGCACGTCCTTGGTAGTCCGTGATTTGTTCGCACAGTCTTTTATATATCAGGCGCCTAACTTTCCAGCCTTATCACTGGTGATCGCGCGAGCTCTGGAATAAGCGTGAGTGTTTGTGTCTTACGCAAAATCTTGAAAAAGTGATCTACTACAATCGTGAAGCTTCTTGAACATGATTCGCGGTCTGCGCCGAGCATTGCTGACAGTCTTTGTGGGCGTAAAGCAAAACTAAAACTACAAACGCGCGTGCCACTATCATGAAAAGTCATTTGTTCAAGTGTGAAACAGACGGAAGTGTAGCACATAAAACTGCACTTGTTTAGTTGATTCTCTTGCAGTGCTGCCACCCTTTATGGCAAATTCTGCCTGCAACATCACCGGAGCGTAGGCCAAGAGAAAGTTGCTGCGTACCAAGCCGCAATCACGAAAGATGGTCTTTGTTTGAACTCGGTGAGCTAATAAAAAAATGTGCTGGCATTTGCCAATGCATGAGGTGTGTTCCTTCTGCATGAGCATTTTCCTCGGTGCAACATCCATAAGTTTCTCAAGTAATAGGTTTAACGTCTAATTAGTGGATTATTAGGGACACAGCAGTTAAGCGGCCCTAGAAAGGGAAGTGCAGCAATCGTCGTCTTCATCGCCTTGATCGAGCATTCCTTGTTGTTCGTCATGGCTTGCAACAATATTTTTTCTGAAAGACGCAGGTTGATTCTAGTCACCTATGATGCTTTAGCATTTTGCCCTTGTGAATAATGTGCGTTGTGTGCTTTCTTGGGTCGAATGATTTATTACCAGTGCTCGTAACAAGCTAAAAGCATGGCAAGTTAAGCAGCTTGGTCCACGCAAATCAAATAAAGGTGTGCAAATTATGATCATAGATAAATGTAGCTTAGATTACTTTGTATAAAAATGTGCATGGAACTAATTATACTTCGTGTCATTCTTGATATCGCAACTCGTACAAATACTTGCGCTAAAAAAACCTCGACTTTGAAAGAGACACTGATTTTCTGGGCCATACAGGCATTTAAATGTCATGTCTCAGATACAAAGCGTCGTCAATGTTTTCATTTATAAAGGCAAAACACTGTGAAAACCGCTTGTCGTGCACCGCAACGCTTTCATTCCAATTCCAATCACATTACCGGCTTTATTATTGAAGGTGGCGTGATGGACACGTGATTGTGCTGCACAGAGCGGCGGCTGAAACTTTTTTTACGGCGCGCACACAAAGCAACCATGCTGGGGAAGACCGCTGCACTGGGCCGAGGTAATCGCAAGCAGTAAATGCGTTTACGTCAACTTCCCGGCCCCGTCTGTACGCATCAGAGGAAGAGAAAGCCCATTTCAAGACATTTATGTTCTGAAAACAACAGAACAAAATGTCAGCTGATGCACACTCGCAACGCCGTAGCCATGCCGAGAAAGTTACGTTTTTGCGAGTTGTCGCGTCGGCTGCTATCGGTGTAAGTAGAGGCGGCCTCTGGCGACACTTTTGGTAACTAGTTGAACAAGTGACTCTCGAAAGTGGGAGTCACGCGCCCTTTAATGAGGAGGTCCTGATCCCGCCTCGCCTCCAGTTTACCGGTCGTCACAAGTTTTTCCGTCCGCCAGACGCGTGGCACACCCAAGACAACCGCCCTAACTGCTTGCCGTGTGTTATTACTGGTCATATTGCGAGCGTCTACCACCGCCGTATCGCACCTGCACACGCCACCTTCGGAACTCCCAACTACGCACGCATTTTTTGAGGTGTTATCTTGTTACCTGGAGTCCACCTTGGTCATAAGGGTCGTGTATTTTTACAAAAGAAAAGAATATGCATAAAATTGACAACCTCATTTGCGCTTGTTTGGACAACGAAAGTGTGATCCGCGTGCTTAGGTATGTGGACGACATTCTGCTTTTTTATAAGGCTTTTGCCAGGAGACAAAATAGAGAGCGTTGCATGTTTTGAGGAATTGTTCGCGAGGTTTTAGTTTTACCTGTTAAACACCACTCGACAAAATCATAAGATTTCTTCACTTACAACTAATCTTTCATGACAATGACCACGTTTGTTGGTTCTTTTCACCCCGAACAAAGAAAGCACTAATGCCATCCAACCAGTTGACGTTGGTGTAGAGGACCGTAGCGCTAAAAGCTGCTCCCTGTAGCCTGAAGTCGAGCGGTTGATAGGTGCCGGTTTTCCTTTCGCGGTCTGTGGCGGAAGTTGGATTGAAGAAAGTGAAAGGCCTTAAAGTCCCAAAGACTTCAGAAAATATGAATGATTTAGAAGTCATACCTTACATACATAAAGTTTCTCATAACATAAAGGAAATGGCGGAGAAGCAAGGTGTCAGCGTGCTTTTTTTCCGCACCACGCACATAGGCAGGCTTGTGTGCGAGGATAGGTAACGAGTCGAAAAGAAGAGAGGCTCGTCAAAGTAAGCATATTTAAAGGTGCCCTGCAACACTTTTTGATCATGGTCAGGAAACGCTGCCGATCGGTAGGCGAGGCTCCCGAGAACACGAAGGCCAAATATTACAGCGCAGCAAGCGGCCTGGAATTCACCCTAATTCTCAAAGTCAGCTAAAAAATCACCGTATCTCCCGCTAAAGGGAACCATGTGCGGATGCGAAGCAACGGGGAGATAATTAGCTTGAGCGGGAGGAGCGTCGCCGCTCTCATTTCACGGCAGTGGTCCGGGCGCTCATCGCGGCGCTGCACAGGAGAGAGAATGAGGCGCGCGCGCTCCGTCCTTTTCATACCGCGGAACTACCGTGGCGCCCCCCAGCGGAGTATGCAGCTGTCACACCACCTGTCGTGCGCGCCGCTCCGTAGAGGATTCCTAGATGAAAGGACGGGGGGGGGGGGACCGTAGAAGAGGAGAGAGAGGGGGAGGGGACGTGCATGCCCTGTGGGGGGTGTGGGACGCGGGAGCCGCTCCGTGGAGTAGAGGATTCTTAGAGGAGAGAGGGGGGAGAGGACGCGCATGCGCTGTGTGGATGTGGGCGCCTCTCCTTAGAGTAGATGATTCCTAGTGTAGAGGAAGGGGGTGAGCGTAGGAGAGCATAGGGGAGGGGACGCGCATGCGCTATGGGGGGTGTGGGACGCGGGGGCCGCTCCGTAGAGTAGAGGATTCCTAGAGGAGAGAAAGGGGGGTGAGCGTGGGAGAGAGAGGGGGGAGGGGACGTGCATGCGCTGTGGGACGCGGGAAGGAGGGACGGACTAAGCCCCCCCTCCAAACACATGCAAGCAAGATTAAGGAATGGAGTCAACCTGGGCGACAGACACCACCTGCCTAGCCATTCCTAAGCAGCCTCTCTGTGCTCTCGGCCATGACTCAAGGAATGGGGTCAACCTGGGCGACAAACACCACCTGCCTAGCCATTGCTAAGCAGCCTCTCTGTGCTCTCGGCCATGACTCTGATGACTGTGTTAGGGTTGACGGCCTTCATATTACTACAGTGTTCTGGTTCGCATAATGGGTGCTTCCCTACTTCATGAAAGTGGCCGGACGGGGGACGGGGGACGCGGTACGCGGGACGGACACGGGAGCCCCGAGAATAAGATGCTTCGCATCTAAAATTGCTTTCTCTTCTCTCGACAAATGACGCTACAAGCTGAAAAATCACTCGTCACAGATGTTGTATCAGCCATTGCCTGATTTGAGCTGGCGCACTCGGTCGTTACTGAGGCCGCCGCGAAAGGCCGCGACTTGTCCACGCGCAAGCGATCGCAGTGAAAAGGGCGTATTCGAACACTCCCACTGCGCATGCGCAGTGGGAGTGTGGACGCTGCGGGCAGGAATGCCTAGAGAAGAGAGAGGGGGAGCGTAGGAGGGGAGAGAGGAGGGGAGGCGCATGCGCAGTGAGGGTGTGGCTGCCGCGGGAAGGGATGCCTAGAGGAGAGAGGGGGGAGAGGAGGTTCTTTTATTTTTATTTCTTTTTTGAAAGGGCTTGCGCATGCGCAGTAAGGGAGGCCACGCGGCACACCACCACCACCACCGGATTAAGCTTCGCCATAAGATGCTTCACATCTAGAAAGTGCTCAAGGTCACGAGGTGCGCTTGATGCATTTTCTTTCCCCTTGCCATCTTTCCCTGCTTAGCTTCCAGCGCTTTCGTCGGGACGAGAGAAGAGCGTTGTGTATTGAGCGAGTTGTGTATCACTCACAGAACTTGAGGGAGTACTGCAGGAGCAGAGAGACTGTATTACTCTCGCCAGGGTTCTTTAACTCCGTGGGGGAGTAATGCAGAGTTAGAAGCGGAACGAACTTACTCTTTCCTTGAAGCCAGAGTAAAAAAAGACTGCGAACGCTCTGCTACTCTGATGTAGTTCCCAATCTATACAACTCTCGTGCCGATGCGGCGTGAACGGGGTCTGGCACTCCGTCCTTGGCGGAAGGAGTACAATCTAGCACCTGCATCTCACCACCGACGCCGCAAAGCAACATAACTGTGTCGTAAGCATACGCCTCTGAGCGTAGACGCCACATATGTAAGTTTAACGCGTTAAGTTAATAGGATAACTTTCAGTGATAACAAAAGTATGGTTTTGTGATCGTGAACGAAACTTTCGTTCCCGAAACGCCAACGGCGGCACCTTCGAAGCACGGAACAGCGGCAATTTCTAACGCGTCGCCAAGAATTAGTAAAAAGCACAGAATAATTGCCACTAAAGTATGGTAGACACTCGAGACATTCGTTAAAAAAAAAGTGCCTTACAAAAAAAATCTTCAACCAGGAGAATTCCAACTCAACACACCCCTATTACCAGTCGTGTACTCTACCTCTACGCCACGTCTCTCTTTTTTTTTAAAGACGATAGTCTTTCTTGGGATACTTCAACGCATAAATTTTGGTCTGTCTGTCTGTCTGTTTGTCTGTCTATCTGTCTGTCTGTCGCCCGATTGAGCCACTCGGCCAAAGTTTAACCACTTTCTGAACGCCCAACATCTTTGCACAGCGCAAGAAAACGAGGACGTGGGGAGGACACAACACGGGCGCTGACTTCAACTAAATTTTATTAGCGAAAACGCTGAACTAAATACACATGATAGCAAGCAGCACACCACAGCACAAACGCGCAACCCATTGCATTACAGCCAGAAACTCGATATCTTGTAAGTGGGTGCAGCAGCACACCTCAGCACACCTCAGCACAAACTCACCACTTATTGCGTCACAGCCAGATACTCGATTTCTTTTTAGTGAGAAATCGAGTATATGGCTGTGACGCAATAAGTGGTGAGTTTGTGCTGAGGTGTGCTGCTGCACCCACTTACAAGATATCGAGTATCTGGCTGTAATGCAATGGGTTACGCGTTTGTGCTGTGGTGTGCTGCTTGCTATCATGTGTATATATTTCAGCGTTTTCGCTAATAAAATTTAGTTGAAGTCAGCGCCCGTGTTGTGTCCTCCCTACGTCCTCGTTTTCTTGCGCTGTGCAAAGATGTTGATTCCAGATTACCAACTAGCCCAAGCATCCGTTTTATCTGAACGCCCAGCCATCTTGAACTCGTATTTGCGTTCATACTTGTGAACATTTTTGTTCAAAAAGCAAATACTACGCATATATGAGGCGCAACATTAATATGTAAGTATCAGGTCGTGTGTTCCTTTATTAGAAAATACATAGATACATAATTCTAAAGACCCCAGTGTTTTTAGGCTACGCTCAAAATGCGACGCTGTGCACGACCTGCGACACTATGCACGAAAAAGCCTTGTGCCGACGATAAGGTGCTGCCGCTGGCAGTGGCCCTTGGTTCAGCACAAGCTCATGTTTTTTTATGGAGTCCATATCTCGCGCAGCGCCTCCTCTATTTCATCAATGCAAGCCAGATGCGGCCGATTCAACATAGAGTAGGCGCTGTATGAGGCAAGACAAACCATTGTAGTACGGGCGGCAGAAGACTATCGTCTTTCGACGACATTTGCAGCGAAGCACGCAGATACGCGGCCAATTTTTTTCTCTTTCTTTATTGCCTATGTACATACTTACAGCATTGGCAAACAAATATATATACCAGACCAAAAAAAAATGAAAGGAATAGATAAGCTACACAAGTATCAGAGTTTACAGGTTATTAAAATTGCTTCATCTGTAGAAGGTTTTCTACTTGATGAGGCCACTCAGGTGCATCTTGTTGGACCTTCTGTGTTTCCACATATGAACATATAGATTAAAAAAATACTGTCGAACTGGATGTGCCTTAATATCAGCATGGCGCACTGCCATTCTAGATTGCCATATACTGTGCAGGCCCAGTAACATAACGAGATCGAACGGTAACCCTTCCTCGTTTGCAAGTGGGAGAAATCTGATGCCTTAGGCATCAAGGGGCAAATCCTTTTTTAAGGTCCGTTGAAGAACCTCCCCCCCCAAAAAACTGCATCCCGGCAGTCAAGAAAAACATGTTCGACTGTCTCTGGCTTCGTACAAAGAAAACAATGGTCTCCCCGAGGAACGAACAAGCCCTTTTCCTCCATCCATGTTTTGACAGGCAATGTTCTAGTGTGTAATTTGAAGAAAAAGGATTTTACTCCAGGTGCTAACTCCATTTTCTTTACACGGCTTAAGACATTCTGACCTGGGCCTACGCAGACTGCGCGGCGAGACGTGAAGTAGTATCATCTACTACGCCACGTCTCACCACGCCGACTGCGTAGTAAAAACACTGTTAAAAACAAAACACGTCGTTTCGCTTCACGGGTCACATTCTCAAGATAGATGCAATTTTTTTTCCAACTAAACCTTGGGTCTTCATAAGATGGAAACTGCTGCCGGCCACGCATGAGATGCCGCTAAGGCGAACGGCGCCAGCTTTCTTTCAGAATTCATACCATAGAAAAAATATACAAAAGTCACCGAGGAGCTGGGCGGATTATCAGCTGTCAGTGCCGAGTCCAAGAACAGTTTCTCGCTGTTTCCACTGGTTGACGTGCGCACAAGTTTTATTTCCACTGTAATGTCGTTCGATAAGTACGCGCGTATTTGATTCAATAACGTGTAATCTCTTGTCCAAGCGACGATATGCTGGTGCATTGGCCGTGTCAGTGGCTGCAACTACACAATCGATTGCTGAAAACCAAATTGAATGCCCAAGAAAGTATGCCATCATGTTCCTTCAATAAGGCGTATTAAATGACAAGCCTGTGTTTTCACAGTCAGCGAAGTGCCGGCGAGTGCGCCCGGCGGCTTTCGGCGGCGGCCTGTGTACGCTGGCTGTAAGCGCGTCGCATCGATGCTCATCGCTCCTTGTGCGGACACCGTACGCAAGAAATTATGGTTCAGTCAGGTTAACCGATGCCCCTGCTCTACTGTACAGTCATTATTACTCATCGGAATAGCGTATCATTAAACGCAGAAGCACCGATAACATGTAGACGGACTCGGCCGGTACGCGAGGCCTTCCTTCGTTGGGAGTGTGCGCTCGCTGTAAGCGCGTCGCATCGATGCTCACCGCTCCTTATGCGGACACCAAAGAAATAATGGTTCAGTCAGGTTAACCGATGCCAAAGCTCTACTGTACAGTCATTCTTACTCATCGGAATCGCGTATCATTAAACCCAGAAGCACCGACGACATATAGACGGACTCGGCCGGTACGCGAGGCCTACCTTCGCTGGGAGTGTGCGCTGGCTGTAAGCGCGTCGCATCGATGCTCATCGCTACTTGTAGGGACCCCGTAAGCAGGAAATAATGGATCAGTCAGGTTAACCGATGCCAAGGCTCTACTGTACAGTCATTCTTACTCTTCGGAATCGCGTATCATTCAACCCAGAAGCGCCGATGACATGTAGACGGACTCGGCCGTACGCAAGGCCTACCTTCGCTAGGAGTCGTACGGGTCATATTTGGTTGGACCGATCTCGGCGCAGTGGCTCGCGAAGGTTGAAGGTGGCGCATTTCTCAAGCCTCTAACAGTTCCATTAAAGTGTAGCCGAGGTAAGCGAAACTGTAAGTATTGCCAGAGATACGTGTGAGTTGTGGTTTTGCCGACCGGCGTTGTTTTTCTAGCGTACTAGTACATGCCGTGGCACTGCAAGTCGTATCGGATGCCGGATCGTAACGTTCGTAGATTATTCCTCGGCCAGCCCTGCCGAAAGATCGTCCCAACTGTATTTGTAAGCGCGTAGCTACAGCTCCCAGACTTGGGCATAAGTGACTGCACCGCAGTGAGCCGATATGACAGATGCCAGCTAATAATTAGAATTTAATAACGGAAACGGCGTCGAATGTTATGTAGTTTTATAGTAAAAGGTCGACGTGCCTACAGTGTTCCTAACGATCACCAGATACTTACACGTGCTCGGTGTAAGTTTGTCTTTAAATACGCACCATAGAGATGTTGCGCCACCGACATTAAAAGGGGGGCTTGACATCATGGCTATATATACCGGTTGCTGTACGTATGCTTGTCCATAGCACGAGCGGTATATGTTCAGTGTTGTTGTGTTGTGTGCGACTGTAATGTGCGTGTCGATGTTTCCCCCATATAAGTGACGTAAGCTTCAAACAACCTCAGCATGTTCACTGTTAGATTGTAGAAAATGCTCAACAATTATCTTTTTTAGATGTGAAGCATCTTATGGCGAAGCTTAATGCGGTGGTGGTGGTGGTGTGCGGCGTGACCACCCTTACTGCGCATGCGCAAACCTTTTAAGAAAATAAAAATAAAAAACCACCTCTCCCCCCTCTCTCTCTCCTCTAGGCATGCCTCCCCGCGGCAACCACCCTCACTGCGCATGCGCCTCCCCTCCTCTCTTTCCTCCTACGCTCCCCCCCTCTTTCCTCTAGACATCCCTGCCCGCGGCGTCCGCACTCACACTGCGCATGCGCGTCCCCCCCTCTCTCTCCTCTCCTACGCTCCCCCCTCTCTCCTCTAGGCATCCCTGCCCGCGGCGTCCACACTCCCACTGCGCATGCGCGTCCCCCCTCTCTCGCCTCGCGACGCCGACGCAGGCAGCGTCTGATAGCGAGTTTCTTGGTTGAAAAAACGGACTGCTCGCGCTGCACAACCGTTCACAGGCCACCCCGTATATATGGCACTGGATCTTGACCTGCAAGGTGGTGCCGGTGGGAGATTTCTCCTGTGCGTTGTTGAACAACGAAAATTCGCATGCGTGCGCGTTAACTAAAAGCGGACTGCGGGTCTCTGTGTCCAGTCGGAGTCTTCTGTCTCCCATTGCCCATTTGCAGCGATTGTCATGTTCCAGTAGGAAACACCGCTCCATCCCTGCGTGCTTTGCGCCTCCCCAGTTTTCTCTCCTGTGCAACGCTGAGATGAGCGTCAACGCCGCCGCCAGTGTAAGCGTTAGCGCCCACTGCTTCGCATCTACACATGGTTCCCTTTAGCGGGAGATGGTGTAATTTTTTTTAACGTTATAGTCATAACAGAAACAGTGATTCTACTCTTGGAGGGAGTTGATGCAATCTAGCCCGGCGAGATTGTAAAATTTTGTGAGAGAGTAGCGTAACTCCCGCGGAGAGTGTACGTACTCCATCTGAGAAGCGTGACTTTACTCTGGCGATAGAACTTGTTCACTCTCGTTCAGCCAGAGTACGAGAACTCTGTCGGGAGTGTGCGCCTACTCTGTGCAGCAGAGAGTTCCCAGCACTCCTGAAGAGAGAGTGAAATATGGGACAAGCGTTTACTCCCGCAAAGGGAATCGCTAGCACTCTCTTAGGGCTGTGAGTGTATAGCGCATTCCGCTGACATGTAACCGCGTGTATATCGGTCAAACAGGTCGCTGTATTAACCACCGCCTTCGTGAGCATGTGTACAACGTGAGAAACAAAACAGGGGGCTGGCTGGCCCTTCACTGCGAAAAATGGGGTTGCAAACCTGAATTTGAAAGTTGCACTGTAATTGCAAAGAACAAAACTGAAACAACGCGCCTAATCATTGAAGGTCACAATGATTAGGCGCGTTGCGATCTATCTCCTTATCAGCCAAAGAAATTGCACATCTCACTGGTACGACACGGGTGCGGTAGTTTTGCATTTGCTTTGCTCCGTGATACGCAATCAGTGTTAGACGATGGTATAAATTAAGTTTCACTTCTCGCCAATAATGTGTTGTTAGTTTGCACTTCGTCTGTCTATCTGTGTTGCTTCTTGTGTCCCTGTCTTTTGTACGCATGAGTCTCCGTCAAGATGAATCACCAGCAAGCGCAAGTTGAAACAATGCTGTATGTAAATGACATTGCTAATACACCAGCGACTGAAATCAGACTGGTCGCTGATGATTCTTTCGTCAAGTTACTTGTACTGATAATCAGGAGAACCTCAACTTAAGTTTTATTAAGATACTAAACTGGTCTAACGGCAATGGCATGGCACTCAACGCACAAAAAACTGTTTATCTTAGTCTAATTTGTTCAAAAACAAACCTCCGCTCATCATCACTACAACACGTAAACAACTACAAATATCTAGGCGCGTGAATAGCTAATGACCTGTCCTGGAACTTACACATAGGCAACGCATGTGCTGCTGCCTTCCGTAACTTTTGTTTCCTACAATATAAGCTTAGCAATTCTCCTTCTAACATTAAACTACTTAGTTACTTTACGTACTTAAGGCCAAAACTAGCATACCCTTGTGTTGTATGGGACCCCTTTACTAAAACTAGCATTAAAAATCTTGAAGCAGTACAAAGAAAGGCTGTGAGGTTCACTTATTCCAATGTCAACTTCACGCTTGTGTTGTCCCGTATCGTTCTGTCTTCGTCGATATTGTTTCCTTGTAGCGCGCAAAAAGTTTACACTGTGTAAACCAATTGGCCCCTGCCCTGGCTGTTCTTGCTTATTCTAAGTTTAAAATTCGGGACTCACCGACTGACCTAATGACTGCTGATAACATTGAAGCACAGGGACTACGACGAAAAAGAAATCGCCTGATCTTTCTGTATCTTCTTGTTAATCATAAGTTAGCCCTCGACCCCCGTGCATATGTATCCCACCGGTCCCCTAGGCATACATAACATCGTGATGCCCACTCTTTAACCCCGCAATTTGCTAAAACCAACGCGCTTCAGTTTTCGTTTTTCCCACTTACTGTATCAGAGTGGAACTGACTAAGTTATCTTACATAATTTTCGGTAGCTTGGAGCTTCAATATGCACTGTTAATTTGTTTCATCTTTCCATTTTATGTAATATTTTTCCACATTATCCTTTAGGCGTTCTGTTAGTAGGTGTTTCGTTTCCATTTCTGCTGATATTTTCCCATGCTATATGATGTGTCTTTGCTTATATCCTGCTTCTTGTACCTGTCCTGCTTGAACCAAGCCTCGGTCTGCAGTATTCAACAAATAAATAAATAAATAAATAAATAAATAAATAAATAAATAAATAAATAGAAGTTTCATAATCATGTTCATGAACACCGGTTCACATGGTTCTGCTGAGTCATTTCTGGCTGGGCACGGGGGTGTCACCGAGTGTTTGCCATGGGACTGCCATATCAGTCCGTTATGGGACGGCGCCTGCGCATCAGCCTTCAAGTTGCCGCAAGTCGACGATCGTCACCACCCTCTACTTGATCAGCCATTCATCGACAACTGCTGGGCCATGACGTCATCCGCCAGAAGAAATATAAACGCACTGCCCGTGGATCGTCTCTTCAGTGGGAGCAGCAACAGCACGATGCTTAATCGTTGCTTGCTTTTCATGCCGGTATGTTACCTTTCTAATGCCGAATGCATTCGATCGATTTCTGCTGCTGCTGCTGCTGCTTCCTTGCCCACGTAGACTTGTATTCTTATGCTTACACGTGTTATATTGCAAACGTCGTCTCGTTCTGAGCGGTGATGTGGAACTGAACCCGGGCCTCTGAATAAGTCGGTGAATACCAGCAAAGGCAGTACTACTGGTAATAGACCTGTAACCAGAAATGAAGTTGATTCCAGTGCTCTTGACAAGGTTACTCACGCACCCTCTACCTCCGTGCCTAATGACACTGACGCTCTATCTATCTCTGAAATGTTATCTATACTTTTGGAGGGACAAAGTAAGCTAGCTTATGATATTGCCGACATCAAGTCATTTCAACAGACGGTCACCTGCCATTTTGATTATTTAGAATCACGTGTTAGTTCTTTAGAACGGGCTCCCAAATCTAATGAGCATAGTTCTGCGAGTGACTTACGCGTTGAGATCAAATGCTTAACTTCTGAATTTAACAAACTGGTTTTAACGAACGAGGCTTAGAAAATCGTTCAAGGCGAAATTATCTTATAATACATGGTATTTCAGAAGATCCGAATGAAAACGCTAGCACGCTGTTGTTCAGCGTTACTTCTGTATTCATCAATAGCCTGAAAATTACCCAACAGGCACGCCGCGCCCGTCGCCTCTATCCTTCCCCCCACCACCGCCTTTCCCATACCCAACAAATCATCTGGAGGCGACTCCAAACCCTTCCCACCCCCCAAGTCCTTTCCCACTTCCGCCCCATTTCTCCCTAGTGCACACCCTGTGGAGAATCACCCGCCACCCTCGATCACTTTCTCTTTGGCTGCCCTGCCGATCCTCCCCCCGCAGGGGCTGCTCGCCATGAGTACATGGGAGGAATGGGAGGCCCTCCTTGCTTCGCAGGATGTGGACACACAGTGCCAGTGCCTTGGCCCTGCGTGGTCTGGATACGTAGGTGCAATGTGAGGGCCGTGCGGTGTTACGATCGGCCTTGGAAGCTATCATGGCATAGGCAGCAGAGAATTCTCCTGTCAATCAAAAGTTCCTCCGGGTACGCTGCCCTTCGGGGGCGCAAGTCTAACCCCATTTTCCTAGTATGCCCACAAGCGTGCGGCGTGCTCAGGTGACCAGAGGTTCAACCAGGGTGCCACGAACAGCCCTTTCTTGCACCATGCTGCCGGCGTGGGATTGAGCTGCTGGACACATTCCCAGCAAGGGTGCCGCGAACAGCCCTTTGTTGCAAGATACTGCCGGCGTGGGAAAGAGCTGGTGACAGCTTCCCAGCGACGTGGCATGTCTCTGCAGCTGGACGGAGCCATTAGCGGCTGCAGGTGTGATCGACAGCAGCAGCCACGTCTTCAGAGGTCACCGACTTGGCACCAGTCCGGTCCCCCTTCGGACACTTCCTCCTCGCCGACGATTTCGAGTCGTCTGGGCGTGGTGCGGGGACATCCCCCTGTGTGGGGCATTGGTATGCCCCAATTGGACTTATCGTCCTTGCCCTTTTGAGGAATGTGTTGTGTGTCCCATTGCCTCCTTTCTGGGGTCAGGGCGTTGTGGCGGCAGGACACCTTATTGACGGGTGTTGCTGCCACCGGTTTGATTGCCTGAAGTTGCCAGACTCGGGGCTTTAAAAGCCGAAGACTTTTTGTAAAAACTCCTCTTCTTGATCTCTCAATGTAAATAAACGTCTGTCATATCTCTCCTACGAGCGCCTTCCTCTCTGCTAAAGATGGGCTAGGGGACCGGCGGCGGGGCCAGCTACCTACGATGAGACCCGCCGGACCCGAGTCGCCACAGTGGTGGCCCAGGGCTCGTAAAGGGTCCAAACTTACTCGCCCAATAAAGTTTTTCCTCCTCCACCTCCTCATTTTTCGCAATGATGGCTCTGTGGTGAAGTTAATATACGATCACGCGTTCATTGACAATGTTCCTTATAACTGGGACGACACCTCAAACACACTAGTGAAAGTCTCGGGTCAACCACATGGCTCTCGTTGTTCTGTCGCCACATCTTCGAATCCCTCTTCATCCCCTATATGACCTCATTATAGCCGTCAGGAACACCTTGTAAACCAAGAGAGCAGACTTTTAAATGCGAAGCATTTCATTGCGTACTGTAAGCGCTTTTGCGTTTCTATCTATCTATCTATCTATCTATCTATCTATCTATCTATCCATTTATCTATCTATCTATCTATCTATCTATTTATCTATCTATCTATCTAGCCGCCTACGTCTGGGTGCTCTCGTGATCGCTTCCTTAACTTGGGGTAGACCAAAATTTATTTGGAAGGCTGAGAGGTACTGACGAATATGTCTGGCTGGTTATGACATGAATTACGTGAAAATCTTGTCGCGTACCTCGTCAAACCCTTTCCTGCTGACACGTGTGCCATACCACGGACCGCGGTATGCATACCACGGACCGCGGTATGCGGGTATCTGCCACAGGTGTTTGACAATTTATAGCTACCCAGGCACGGCCAGGACAGACATTAGTAATTGAAATGCGAGAGCTTTTAGAAAAACTGGCATCGGCAGCTTTGACCCGACGAATGCAAATAATAAATATCTGGGTCCCAGCAGGAATCGAACCCAAGTAATCTGCGTGGCAATCAGGTATTCTACCACAGAGCCACGCCAGGTCTCGGAACTGCTTTGGGAAAAGACCGCATGCAGGCGTAATGATGGTGAAACGTCAATGGTGGTTGCAGTAATGGCTATCTAATTTTATAAAAATTACATATGTACTCCTATGAGGCAGGCGTCTTGTCGGGTCAACGTCAATTATATACTTACGCACCATCCACTGTAGTTGGTCCACGAAGCACTATCCAGGGATACCATCCTCGCAAGCATAAGTGCTAAATGTCAGCTTACCGCTTCTGGTGCTGCTAATACCCATGTCTCTGTTGGCAACTGTAAACAACTGGTTATATGAAACATATGCGGCTGTTCAACGTATGTCTGTGCGTTAGTGATGCAGAACTATCGGGAAATAGACTATCAATGACATCGATGGTTTCTTTTGAACTATCAATAGTACTTCAATCGATACTATTATCGATAGTGCAATCAATAGTACTGTCAGTAGTAGTAATGTCGGTAGTGTTACTGCCGACATTACTATCAATTGCATCAATAGTGCTTTGGATAACTCTGCTGTTGAAGGCCGGGCATAAACATTTGCGCTAGCCTACTGTTGGAAATACTCAGTTTACTAAATTATGAGCAACTATACCAGCCGTGAAAATGCAGCAATATGTCCATCAATAAATTCATATTCAAAAGTAAGCACTTGCATTGCACCTTACAATTAACAAACCTATTTCGTGATAGTGTGACTTCGAAATACAAAATGCAATATAAATTTGAAGCCACACAGTATCGTCAATTGTAACGGTCGTGTTTCCTGTACACCTCAATAATTCAAATTAATTGTCATGTGTCAGCAAAAAAATCATGCTGAAGGAGCGCAAGCACGTGGACATTCGTGCCCTTCAGCCTGCTCCTCCTGCTCCACACACTCGGGGTCGTAGTATACAACTATCGATAGCGCTGTCCATAGTGCCATCGATAGTTCTGCATCACTACTGTGCGTACAACATTTGTACACATCTTTAGCGTCATTTCGTAACGTTTCGCTCAATAAAAAAAATTTGAACTCAGTCACCTGGCCTCCGCATGCACGGGTCATGATGCTGCTATCTGTCGTGAATTAATAAATATTTCTTTGTCTTTTGGGCTTACTCAAGTCGTCTCAAGTGTGACTAGGTTTAATTTCATTCTAGAATTAGTTTTCTTAAGTACAGACTTACCTGATAGCAACTTTTCTTGCGAGGTAATGGACGTGTTTTCAGACCATAAAGGTGTCTTGTTATCACTTTGCTGACTCAAATCTAAATCGCCCTGTACATTTACTAGTTCCCCTGATTTCATTCGTGCGGATGATAACTCCATTAGCGATATTCTAGCTGATCAGTTTGATACGTTTTGTGCACTTTCGACAGGCAGGATATAAATTACCTGGTTCATTTCTTTGAGGATCTTGTTAAGTCATGTATCCGAAGATTTGTGCCAATTAAAACAAAGAAGAGCAATGCTAATCTTCCTTGGATCACTCGTGACATCTTACACTTATCTCGCCGTGTCCGTCGACTTAGGCGCTCCAGAAGAACCAACGATCCCGTTGACCTAGACAGATTTCAGAGGGTGAAAAGTTAACTTAACCACAAGATGAAAACGGGGAAAGATTTCTTTTTTCGCGTTCAGTTGCCGGACATGTTAAGGACGAACCCACGCAAATTTTGGTATTCGATTTTGCCACATCGTGCCTCACCGTCTTCTTTCAGAATTGATAATGATGTTATTTGTGACCCACCAGCAATATCGAATGCTTTTATTTGCAGTCTGTGTTTGTTTCTGAAAACAACTCCATTCCTCCTCCAAGAGGCATAGCTCATTCTGAGTGATATTGAAATAACGAATGAAGGCATTCTGAACCGTATCGTAAAACTGGATGTAAAAAAATTTACTGGCTCTGACGCGATACACAGTCCTTTCTAAGTTCGCTACTCCCTGTGGTCATGCAGATATTTGACGGTCATATTCAATAAATCTTTATCTTCTGCCACTGTTCCATCCTCATGGAAGATAGCAAAGGTACTCCCTCTTTACAAATCTGGCAACAAGCAGTCTCTATTGAGTTATAGACCGACATCAATGACTTCTCAATCATGCAAGATGTTAGAATATATCATTCATAAAGACATTACGCTCTTCTTAGAATCGCATCATCTACTATCTAACAGGCAGCATGGGTTTAGGAGTGGTTTCAGTACCATAACACGGTCGAATTCCCGCATGATATTTTTCTGAACGTTGGTCTTGGCAGCCAGGTTGACGCTATATTTATTGACTTCTCAAAGGCCTTCGATACGGTATTGCATTCTAAACTCCTTGCTAAACTCGATGTCATATTAAACAATCCTCAGTTGGTTCACTGGATGTCTAGCTTTTTGTCATCCCGCTCTCAGTTCGTTTCAATCAATCAATCATTTTATTTTCCACTTCAGCAAGTAGAGGGTATGGGAAGAAAAAGCTCCTGTGAGCTTGACTAGGCTTCCCAGCCGGTTACAGTTAAGCAAGCAGTGACAGCATACAGAAACTGGCGTACGCAAGTAAAAGCACAAAAAAGCATACATTATTCTTACACATAGACACCGAAAGAACTCTCCCCGTACATGTGATTCAGGGGCAAAAAAAAGAAAAAGAAAAACTACTACATAAAAAATAAAGCTCAGAACTGACATTTTAGTTATCTCACGAAGAAAGCATGCAGCGCAGGCCTGCATGATGAAATATAAAAACCATTTTGCGATAAAAGGTTTAACACAGAGGGCAAAGTTATTCTTAGCATCTGGGCCCCGTAGTTTGTGCGTGCATGGTGTTCTTGTTTCAAACTTTTTCACGAACCGTAAGGGATAAGAAGAAGAATATTCAGATAACTCTGCTAAATCGGCCAGCATTGAAATATTATTATTTATTTCATATTTATAGCGAAGAACAAGGCGTAAGTTATAAGTTTTGAAAACCGTTGCGATATCCGCAGCTTGGAAAAGTTGAGCGTTTCCTACAGATCATCCAACTCTGCTGCGATTAATGGAACATCAGGAGTGCCCCAGGGGTCCGTTCTTGGGCCTCTACTTTTCTTGATTTACATATATCATTTGCCTGTTCGCACTTCCTCTTCCATTCGTTTTTATGCCAATCGCGTTTTATACGAAGTCATTAAAATACAGGGTAACCATTACCGCTTGCAGGAGTCATTTGCTGGGTTTTGCAATCAGCGCAGGACCTGTCGGATGAACGTTAACTTTAAAACAAACCGTACTTATGCCTTTTTCAAATAAATCTCCTTCTGTTTTGATTACTCTTTTGATAACCGGGCTGTAAATAGGGTTCTTCAGTATAAGTATCTAGGTGTCATTTTCACTCATAATATGTGGTGGTCCAAGCACATTGACTATGTATACAACAAAGCATTAAAAAAAACTGGGTTATCTACGTCGCACACTACCTAAATCTCCGAAGGAAACTAAGCTTGCAAGAACGTGAGCCTGGGCATGTTGGTATTCCATCTTAACACCTATAGCGCACAGAAGGGACAGAAACACAGAGATACGACGTGGGCGCAGCGCTAACTTCCAACGAATGATTTATTTACGAAGCAGTCACGTGAAAATATAGAAAAAAGCAAGCAACGCACGCAGGCGCATAAGTACGAGATTATTAATATTATCATGACACATGTAAAAGACGTGCAGCCAACGATAACATGTCAGTACAAAGGAATCTGTACAAGACCACCAGATCATGTCGACGCAAACCATCCTCCTCAGGTCACCCCTCCTATCACTTTTAAAAAATCAAATTCCCTTCTTGTCAGCTCAATTGACGGCGCACTCACGCACATATCCCCCAAACTAGCGATCTTCGCCGCTTCGATGATTTCCCGTGTTGTCTGCACTGTGCTCCGCCCTATGCCACTGCACTGTGAATACATAGGAACGCACCCACAGTTTCGGCAATGTATAGCGAGATGGCCCGCACTTTCAGTGCGCACGTTGTTTGCGTGCTCACGCAGCCTGTCATTCGCGCACCTTCCCGTTTGTCCGATGTATTTTTTTCCACACGACAACGGAAGCTCATACACGACGTTATTCTCGCACTGAATAAAGCATTCTTTGTGCTTTTTCTGGCAAGTGGGCTTCTCGGAACCGCAATAGCTAGCCTTGCACAGCTTGGACAGCTTGTTAGGTGCCGAGAAGACAACCTTGACATTTGCGCTGTTGCCAATCTTCTTCACCCTGGGCGAGACGTCGTGTATGTAGGGAATGACCGCGCATTTCTGTTTCAATTGCTCCCTTTCTGGTGGAGCGGGCTGATCCTCCTGGCGAGCACATTTTAGGGTCCTGAGTAGACCTTCAGCTACGCCTGTGACGATATGCTGCGGAAAACCTGCCTTCTTGAGGCGGTCTGCCTGAGCCGAAAAGCTAGACCAACACTTGTGGGGGCACGAGCGGCGAAGCGCATTTGTTAGGGTTAATTTTGCGATGGCCCGCTTAACCAATTTAGAGTGACCAGAAGAGAACGGAAGTAATGGCTTATTGGCCCTTGGCTCATACGCCCAGCACACTTGGTCGTTCCCGAAGAACATCCTAACGTCAAGGAAGCGCAAAGTGCCGTCTTGTGGCATTTCATGCGTAACTGCGAGCGGCTCCAAAACTTCATTAAAGTGACCTAGTGCAAGAGAAGCTGCAGAATCAAAATTCGCTGAATTTGAATCCAATACCACAAGATAATCGTCCACGTAACGAAACACTCTGTTTACATTTGTGTTTTGTAATACGGCCTCTAGTCGCCTGTCTACACGAGCCAAGAAAAGGTCGCTCAACAATGGTGCTATGGAGGACCCAATGCAGATACCTTGTCTTTGGAGGAAGACATTACCATCGCACTTGGAGAAGGTAGAATGTAGATACACGAACACCAATTCAAGAAAACCCTTAGCGGATGTGCAGACGGCATTGACGAATTTCAGTTCATCATAAGCGTCGATAGCCTCTTGGACACAGACTAATAACTCGTCATGTGGCAGTGAATAGTATAAATCTTTTACGTCTATAGAGAACGCGTTCAAAGTACTGCCTGCATGTGTCTTCAAATAACCTATCACCTCATCTGAGTTTTTTGTCAAAAAGGGGTCATTAACTTCTAGCAACTTTAATTTTTCTTGCAGAAATGCGCGGTCATTCCCTACATACACGACGTCTCGCCCAGGGTGAAGAAGATTGGCAACAGCGCAAATGTCAAGGTTGTCTTCTCGGCACCTAACAAGCTGTCCAAGCTGTGCAAGGCTAGCTATTGCGGTTCCGAGAAGCCCACTTGCCAGAAAAAGCACAAAGAATGCTTTATTCAGTGCGAGAATAACGTCGTGTATGAGCTTCCGTTGTCGTGTGGAAAAAAATACATCGGACAAACGGGAAGGTGCGCGAATGACAGGCTGCGTGAGCACGCAAACAACGTGCGCACTGAAAGTGCGGGCCATCTCGCTATACATTGCCGAAACTGTGGGTGCGTTCCTATGTATTCACAGTGCAGTGGCATAGGGCGGAGCACAGTGCAGACAACACGGGAAATCATCGAAGCGGCGAAGATCGCTAGTTTGGGGGGATATGTGCGTGAGTGCGCCGTCAATTGAGCTGACAAGAAGGGAATTTGATTTTTTAAAAGTGATAGGAGGGGTGACCTGAGGAGGATGGTTTGCGTCGACATGATCTGGTGGTCTTGTACAGATTCCTTTGTACTGACATGTTATCGTTGGCTGCACGTCTTTTACATGTGTCATGATAATATTAATAATCTCGTACTTATGCGCCTGCGTGCGTTGCTTGCTTTTTTCTATATTTTCACGTGACTGCTTCGTAAATAAATCATTTGTTGGAAGTTAGCGCTGCGTCCACGTCGTATCTCTGTGTTTCTGTGCCTTCTGTGCGCTATAGGTGTTAAAACTAAGCTTCCTTTATTTAAAACGCACATTCGTCCAATATTGGACGACGCATCTGTCGTTTGGAACCAGTATAAGCAGTGCGAGATTAATAAGCTAGAAGCAATTCAGAAAAAGCGGTAAGGTTCATATGTCATCGTTATGACCATGACTTCTCACCCTGTTCTACTCTTTCTTCACTGAGCTTAACTTCGCTCTCTTCTCGTCGCCGAATAGAGCCATTAAAATTCTTGCATAGCATTCTGACGTCTTCAGTTAAACTATCAAACGACAAGGACTAGAACACCAAGTCGGGCTAGTTGCTTTAAATTCATAACGAGGTCTAAAACTGCGCGAGTCCTGTTTTCCTCGTCTTTGTGTTTTTAGCGCAGTTTTAGTCCTCATTATGACAAAGACTACATAAACTTTGCACTTCAGTCAACGACAAGAAGCTATCCCAACTTAAACTTAACGCCTTACTATGCTCGAACTAACAAGTTCAAGCTAAGTTTCTACAGCTTGACTGGACGCGGACGGAGAGGAACACGCAGACACACACGCAGCGCTGACTTTCAACTGGAAATGTTTATTTTCATTAACACGTGACTCTTATATAGACATACGCGAGCAGGTGCAAACAAAACAAGAAAGAAACAAAAGCCGGAACCCAAACGCGCATGTTTTGCCGCATTCACAACCAGTTGCCACCTACCTAGAGTGACGGATCCAGAAATCTCATTTCCTTATCTGACAGTGACAAGGATGACACACACATCATTCATTTTATCTATTTCACATGCTTCAATAATTTCTCTTGTCAATCGATCTCTTGCCCTGCTGAGAATGCTAGTGTTTATCAAACATGGGGAAACAGCCACATCTTTGACAGTGAATAGCAAGATGTCCGGAAACAACTTTCGTGACATTGCAATTATGTTCCCTCAACATTTGATTCACACAACGGCCGGTCTGGCCAATGTACACACGAGAACATGACAGCGGTACGGAATAAATTACGTCTCTAACGCAGGCCACGAACTTCCCGCTATATTTAGTGGAACACGAATTATTTTCTTTTTCAGCGTTCACTCACCTGCAAAGCCCCTGCAGTCGCACGGGCGCAGAAAAAACAACGTCCACACCGGACCTTCTCGCAATCCTTTTCAGATTCTGAGATACGGTGTGTATGTAGGGCACTACTGCGAGCTTTTTCCCTCGAGTGTCACTCTGACGCTCATTCGGATTTGACCGGTACTTTTCGCTCAGTCGTTCCGCCACCGCCGACAACAGTCTCATGGGGTAACCGGAGTCGCACAGACGCTTGGCCTGGCCCCACAAACTTTCCTCAATCTTATGCTCACAAGACTTGGACAAAGAATTGTGAAAACACGACTGAATCACAGCACATTTGACTAACTTAGAGTGCGCCGATGCAAATGGCAACACCGGCTTGTTACCTCTGGGCTCGTAGCTCCAACAAACACCTCTTGGACAGCAATACAGCCCTATGTCCAAAAATCTTATGAAATTATCCTTCGGGACTTCATGCGTCAGTAAGAGAGGGGAAAACACGTCAGTAAAAATACTCAGGGTTCCAGCGACTCCCGCGTCAAAGTTGTTAGAGTCGAGGCGTCAAACAATTAGGTAGTCGTCTACGAATCTGAAGACGCCAACGTCCGTACTGGTCAAACGATCGCGACGGTGCTTGTTGCAGTGAGCCAGAAATAGGTCGCTCAAACAGGGAGCGATAGAAGACCCAATACATATGCCATTTTTTTGTTTCACAATGTGGTCCTCCCAAGTTGCGTAGGTTGAGTTTACATAAAAGTGGAGCAGCTCTAAAAACTGATCACAGGACAAGCCATAGGCGTTCTGGAAATTGACACTTCCCAACCTGTCAATGCTATCTGCAAAACATGTCATCAATTCCGCCTGGGGAAGTGAATAAAACAAATCTTTAACGTCGATCGAAAAGACGGCTAGGTTCTGGTCCTGCCTGACCTTAAAGAATTCAACAACTTGCTCCGATTTAACTACCAAATAAGGATCGTCAACAGGAAGCATCTTCAAGTGCTTCTGTAAAAACAATGCCAAACACTTCTGCCATGTGTCGTTTTCGGCAATATCACACGGAGAGGACAGTCACTTTTATGCGTTTTAGCTGTAAAACATATTTCTAACTGCAACTTTTGCTATTTCCTGTCGGCCGAGCTAGGCTTAAAATAATTCGTGTTCCACTAAATATAGCGGGAAGTTCGTGGCCTGCGTTAGAGACGTAATTTATTCCGTACCGCTGTCATGTTCTCGTGTGTACATTGGCCAGACCGGCCGTTGTGTGAATCAAATGTTGAGGGAACATAATTGCAATGTCACGAAAGTTGTTTCCGGACATCTTGCTATTCACTGTCAAAGATGTGGCTGTTTTCCCACGTTTCATAAAACTAGCATTCTCAGCAGGGCAAGAGATCGATTGACAAGAGAAATTATTGAAGCATGTGAAATAGATAAAATGAATGATGTGTGTGTCATCCTTCTCACTGTCAGATAAAGAAATGAGATTTCTGGATCCGTCACTCTAGGTAGGTGGCAACTGGTTGTGAATGCGGCAAAACATGCGCGTTTGGGTTCCGGCTTTTGTTTCTTTCTTGTTTTGTTTGCACCTGCTCGCGTATGTATATATAAGCGTCACGTGCATATGAACAGGACGTCTTGCGGGGCTAGTTGGTTTATTCTATGCAGGAAAATTTGCGCTAAAATAGAAAAGGACAACACAAGGAAGAAACACTTAAATAGATCGAGCGCTCGATCTGTTTAAGTGTTCCTTCCTTGTGTTGTCATTTTCTATTTTAGCGCAAATTTTCCTGCATACGTGCATATGAAAATAAACATTTCCATTTGAAAGTCAGCGCTGTGTGTGTGTTTGTGTGTTCCTTTCCGCCCGCGTCCAGTCGCGCTGTAGAAACTCAACATGAACAACCAACTAGCCCGCCAACGCACTTTGGCTAACAAGTTCAAGTTCAGTTTTTACGCCGTTCTATTGAAGACCTTCTATTGAATTCGTTACCTGGTTCTACTCGTTCACGCCCATCGCCCAATTTTGTAGCCGACACCCATGACATGCGTTTATAACATACCCTCGTCAGTGGCGTAGCCAGGAATTTTGTTCGGGAGGGGCTCGCATGTCAACACTATATATATATATATATATATATATATATATATATATATATATATATATATATATATATATATATATATATATATATATATATTGTCTGTTAAAAACTGTGATCTAATGAAATGCATAGTTTTTGTTTTCCTTTATACTTCTCATCGTTCATAGCACCTGTCCGGTGCAACGTGCCCGCTTGCTATTGCGGAGGAAGCAATTAAAAGTCTTTTACATAGGGCTGCCCAAGTGAACTAACGAAAGTCTATGCAACTCTGGAAACGCAGTACATTTTTTGGAACCCATTCGCAAAAATGAACGTTGTTGAAGTGGCATTCTAGTACCACGGCGCTTTTTCATGCAGCGGCCGTGCTAGTACTACCGAAACTCTACATTTCGCGCTTATTTCCACTGACATGACGTTGCTGCATCACACGTTTCCTGAGAAGAAGGCCCTCATAATTTTCCTCTCCAGCTGTTCACCTTGAACAATAGTTCTATCAGGATCTAGCATTAGTGAACATAAATCTTACTACGACTTTCGAATATGAAAGCTTCATCTGGGGAAGTTCGTATACTTACGTTACAATCACTAAATCAGTTAAGTTGAGTCATGTGAGGAAGCCATTTAGAAAACAGAAATTTTTTACCGAAGATATAAATTATAATAGAAAATAATGCACTAAATTTAAACCTGGCTATATTTTGCTGTGCATTTGCATGCTCCTGTCTTTCCGCTCGTCTTCGGAGAGCCATCTACATAATCGATCGAGAAAAATTCACTACAAACGTCACAATTATCTTAGTTTCGAGAAGCTAATTGATCAAAATATTGCCACGCGCTATTCTTATTTTCACTTTTGTTGTATTCGGTTTTCGCCCACAAAGACCGTCAGCAAAGCTCAACTCAAACCGCGCCTTATAGTTCTACAACCTTCGCGATTATTGTAGATCGTTTTGTTAAGATTGCGCGCAAGACGTGACCACTCGAGATTATTCCAGAGCGTGCGCGATGACCAGTGATAAGGCTAGAATGTTCGACGCGTGATGCATAAAAGCCGGCGCGCTCCAACGATGTCCAGTTGATCGACGGCCGACACTCTGTTCGCCGGTATCAGTGCCAGTGTGTATTGCTCTATTCTTACGTTCCGTTTACCGGCCACAAGTTCGGCCAAATATACAGTTTCATCTTGGATACGTCGCATGCTGCCTTCGTCGACGTCACGACCACGTGACATCTGGTGGAGGTGCTGCTTCGTCCATGCTCCGGACGCCCCCGCGAGGCGCTGACCCTAGCCCAAGCCGCGAAGAAGACGACGCAAATGACAACCCTGATCGTCGAACTAGCCGCGGGCAGAAAGGACTAGAGGCAGAGTACGGGCTGCTTCCCGAAAAAACCAGGCACCCACAAGTCCCGACATCGACTACAGAGACGATGACCGACACCACGCAGCCCACGCCAATCCTTCTCCGGCAGCCCAAGGAGCCACCGACTATCCGGGGATCATCACTTGAAGACCCAGAAAGCTGGCTGGAGACCTACGAACGAGTCGCTGCCTTCAACAGCTGGGACACCGAAGAAAAACTCCGCCACGTCTACTTCTACCCAGAAGACGCGGCGAGGACGTGGTTCGAGAACAGAGAATCGACGATACAAACCTGGGATATCTTTCGGGACGACGTTCCTAGGCACCTTCACGAGCGTCGTCCGCAAGGAACGTGCTGCAACTATCCTGGAGATACGTGTGCAGCTTCCTAACGAAAATATTGCGATCTACACGGAGGAGATGACCCGCTTGTTTCGCCACGCCGACCCCAACATGACCGAAGAGAAGAAAGTGAGCTTCCTTATGAGGGGTGTGAAGCAAGAACTCTTCGCCGGATTAATCAGGAACCCGCCGAAGACGGTAGCCGAATTCGCATCCGAAGCCTCGACCATCGAGAAAACCCTCGAGATGCGGACACGACAATACAACCGCAGCTTCTCGGCCACAAGATACGCCGACGTCCAAGTGCTAGGAACCGCCGACCTGCGTGAGACGATCCGGGCGATCGTGCAAGAGGAGCTGCGAAAATTTCTACCTTCAGCGCAGCCGCAAGTGGATCCCATCGCTGACGTAGTACGACAAGAGATCCAGCAATGACTGGGCGTTCCCCAGCTTCGAGAGTCGCAGCTGCAAGCCATGAGCTATGCTGCTGCAGTCCGCCGTCACGCTCCTCCTCCAAGCCCACGCCAAGCCACATGGCCACAGTATCGTCGCCTGACACCGCCGCCACCGCCATCGACACCATACCGCCCACCTGCCGGCCAGCGCACCGCTCCGAGGAAGACCTACGTTTGGCGCGCCCCTGACCACCGTCCACTCTGCTACCATTGCGGAGAAGCAGGTCACACTTACCGCCGCTGCCAGTACCGCCAGATGGGACTTCGTGTTTCGCCATCGACGCGCCGCGTCCACAGCGGGGTGAACGACCTCGCGACATCGCAGATTACCTCGCAGGAGCGCAGTGGACGCCCCGACGACAGTCCCGATCGCCGTCGCCGGGACGCTACATGTCACCACAGCGACGCCAGTACACCGGCCCTACTCGGGGCCGTTCCGCGAGCCCATATCCGGAAAACTAAGGGCAGCAACCGATGGAGGTGCGGTTGCTGTACGACGAACTACCGAAGATCCTCCGCCGCCGCCGCCGACGCCTCGACAGAGTCTTAAGAGCACGCCGCAAGCCGATCGGAGCCCAGACAACACAAGTTCGCGACCGGAGGAAGATCTGACGACACCACGTCGAAGCAGCGGAACAAGCCGACGAAGCCGTGATCCGACGCCGCGACCAAACCGTAACGCAAGACGACGAACTAGCGACCTGGACATCCTTATCGACGGCCACAACGTCACCGCTCTCGTCGATACTGGGGCCGACTATTCCGTCGTCAGTGGGCCGTTCGCCGCGAAGTTGAGGAAAGTTAAAACGGCGTGGGAAGGCGCCGAAATTCGGACCGCTGGAGGCCATTTAATAAGACCCGCTGGGGTCTGTACAGCAAGAGTCACTATCAATGATCGGACTTACCCTGCGAGCTTTGTAATCCTGCAACAGTGCTCCAGGGATGTGATACTTGGGATGGACTTCCTAAGTCAACATGGCGCCGTGATCGACCTCAGGTCAGAATCAATAACCCTAACCTCAGAAAACGCACTGCCGCCCCACACGACGCCAGCGACCCATGCTTTAAATTTTATCGAAGAGCAGGTCACCGTTCCGCCTTTCTCTAGCGTCATCATTTCCGTCGGCAGCGAGGAACCCGCAGACTTCGAAGGCGTCATCGAGGGTGATCAGCACCTGCTCGTGAACCGCCAGATTTGCGTCGCAAGAGGCATCGCCGAGTTGCGTGATGGCAAAGCAAAAGTACTGCTGACAAACTTCAGCCACGAATATAGGCACCTTAACATTGGTACGACGGTCGCCTACATCGAGAAGTTCGTGGACACCAGCGATGCTTTCGCCCTCTCCGATGCTACCGAACCTGCTTCGACCAATCGGCATCCCTACACAGATTTCGACGTCAACCCGAGCCTCCCGAAGCACAAGCAAGATCAGCTCAAAAGTCTGCTCTTGCAATTCAAGGACTGCTTCTCGTCGTCGTCAAGGATTCGACAGACCCCAATCGCGAAACACCGCATCATTACAGAGGAAAATGCGAGGCCACTCCGCCAGAGCCCGTACCGAGTTTCAACGCGAGAACGCGAGGCCGTAAAGAAACAAGTCGACGAAATGCTACGCGACGACATCATCCAGCCTTCCAAGAGTCCTTGGGCGTCACCCGTGGTTTTAGTGAAGAAGAAGGACGGAACCCTCCGCTTCTGCGTCGATTATCGCCGCCTGAACAAGATCACGAAGAAGGACGTATATCCTCTCCCACGTATAGACGACGCCCTGGATCGACTCCACAGCGCGAAGTACTTTTCGTCGATGGACCTCAAGACCGGCTTTTGGCAAATCGAGGTCGACGAGAGAGACCGAGAGAAGACTGCCTTTATCACACCAGACGGCCTCTTCGAATTCAAAGTCATGCCCTTCGGTCTTCGCTGGGCACCTGCGACGTTCCAACGTGTTATGGACACTGTACTGGCCGGCTTGAAGTGGCAGACCTGCCTTGTGTACTTGGACGACGTCGTTGTGTTTTCATCAAACTTCGACAAACATCTCCGGCGCCTTCAAGCTGTACTTCAAGCAATCAAGGCCTCCGGACTCACCCTGAAGCCAGAAAAGTGCCGCTTCGCATACGAGGAACTTCTGTTCTTGGGTCACATCATCAGCAAGTCTGGAGTTCGCCCCGACCCACGGAAAACTGCCCCCCATCGCTGCCTTCCCGCCGCCCACCGACAAGAAAGCCGTACGCCGATTTCTCGGCTTGTGCGCCTATTATAGACGCTTCGTCAAGGAATTTTCACGCATCGCCGAGCCACTAACTCAGCTCACGAAAAACGACGTGGAATTCAAGTGGGGAGCGGCGCAAATCGAAGCATTTCAAGAATTGAAACGACGCCTGCAGACGCCTCCAATACTTGCGCATTTCGACGAACACGCCGACACGGAAATCCACACCGACGCAAGCAGCGTAGGACTCGGCGCCGTTCTTGTCCAGAGAACTGCCGGCGTGGAAAGGGTTATCAGTTATGCTAGCCGGTCGCTATCCAAGGCAGAAGCGAACTACTCCACAACAGAAAAGGAGTGCCTTGCCATCATCTGGGCAACGTCAGAATTTCGCCCCTACCTCTACGGCAGGCCCTTCAAAGTTGTGAGCTACCACCACGCCTTGTGTTGGCTAGCTAACCTGAAGGACCCTTCAGGTCGTCTCGCAAGATGGAGTCTGAGACTTCAAGAATTCGACGTTACCGTCATTTACAAGTCCGGACGAAAACACTCTGACGCCGACTGCTTGTCTCGCGCCCCCGTCGACCCGCCGCCGCAGGATGACCAGGACGATGACTTCTTCTTGGGAACCATAAGTGCCGATGACTTCGCCGAACGACAGCGAGCCGACCCGGAACTCAGAGGCCTTGTGGAGTACCTCGAAGGCAAAACCGCCATTGTTCCCAAGGCATTCAAGCGAGGACTCGCGTCGTTTTTCTTGCGAAACGGCGTTCTCACAAAGAAGAATTTCTCGCCACTTCGAGCAAACTACCTCCTCGTAGTGCCTTCAGCATTGCGACCAGAAATCCTGCAGGCTCTACACGACGACCCGACGGCTGGACACCTCGGACTTTCCCGCACGCTCGCCAGAGTGGCCTCGCAGCAGTGACCTCGTGGTTGAGCGCCCGCCTCGGCTACGGTAGGTCGTGGGTTCGATTCCCACCGCCGGCGGGTACCCACCGCTTTTCAAATGGGCACAAGCGTACCCCCCGGCCAGGCGCTCGGCTTTCACTCAGGGGTGTTACGTTTGGGAAAGGAGCCCGCGCCTTCAAAATTCCTGTCGACAAAACATTCGTGAGCCATCGTTCACGGGCGGCACAGCGCACCTGAGGAAAGTTGTTACACCTTGGTACGAAACACAAATTCGTACTGCCGGCGGGCATGTTGTCACCCCAATCGGCATGTGCACTATCAGGGTGACCATTCGGGGTCGTACGTTTCTCGCCAGCTGCCTGGTCCTCCGTGACTGTTCCCGAGACCTAATCCTGGGAGTCAACTTTTTGCGGGAGCACGGTGCTATTATCGATCTCCGCGAGCGTACCGTGACGTTTTCGACAGCTGGATCCACTGACAAATCTGACGACAGCCATGACAGCACGTTTCGCGTTTCTGCCGACAGCGTAACGTTGCCTCCGCGTTCAAGCGTCTTAGTTGATGTGGTGTGCGACAAGTTACGTGATGGTGAGGCTGTCGCCGAAGGCAACTTGACGCTTTTGTTCACACTAGGTGTCTGCGCGGCCCGCAGCCTCGTCACGCTTTGTGACGGACGGTCTGCGCTACTTGTGACTAATTTCAGTAATGAGTACCGGCACCTGTTCCGTCACACCGCCATCGCTTTTGCCTACCCTGTCGCAGACGTTGCCGAATGTTTCACATCCACATCAGTAGACGATGGGCTTCAACCGACACCAAGAGACGTGGCTTCGTTACTTGCCAAAGTTGATGTTAACCCGACACTCACGGAGCAACAACAGACAGCACTGCGTGAACTTCTACATCAATTTAAAGAGTGCTTCGCGTCCACCTCGAAGGTTCGTCAGACGCCAATAACCAAACACCGAATAATTACGTATACCGACGCCTCGCCCATAAAACAACACCCTTACCGCGTTTCAGCAAAGGAACGTGATGTGATAAATGCTCAAGTCGAAGAGATGCTGCAAGATGACGTTATACAACCTTCCCAGAGTCCCTGGTCATCTCCGGTCGTTCTCGTGAAGAAAAAAGACGGAACGCTGCGCTTCTGCGTGGACTACAGAAAGCTTAACAGCGTGACTAAAAAAGACGTCTATCCGCTGCCCCGCATCGATGATTCACTCGACAGACTGCGGCGGGCCAAGTATTTTTCATCTATAGATTTGAAAAGCGGGTACTGGCAGATTGAAGTTGATGAACGAGATCGTGAAAAAACTGCCTTTGTTACACCGGATGGCCTGTATGAATTCAAAGTGCTTCCCTTCGGCCTATGTTCCGCACCTGCGACATTCCAGAGAATGATGGACACTGTTCTTACCGGTCTAAAGTGGCACACTTGCTTAGTTTATCTGGATGATGTCGTCGTGTTTTCTGTGACCTTTGAGGAACACCTGAAGCGTCTGCAGACTGTGCTGGAAGCACTCCGCTCGGCTAACCTCAAGCTGAAGCCAGAGAAATGCCACTTCGGTTACAAAGAACTTAAGTTTCTCGGCCATGTGGTCAGTGCGGACGGTGTTCGGCCCGACCCGGACAAGAGCACCGCCGTAGCCTCGTTTCCTGTTCCCCGTGACAAGAAGGCAGTGCGTCGCTTTCTCGGACTCTGCGCGTACTATCGCCGCTTCATTGCCAATTTTTCTCGGATTGCGGAACCACTCACTCGACTCACTCGTGAAGACGTACCGTTCGTCTGGAACGAAGAGCAGGAGGCGGCTTTCACAGAGCTACGGGAGCGCTTACAGACACCACCAGTCCTCGCACACTTTGACCAGGATGCGGATACCGAGATTCATACTGATGCCAGCAACGTGGGTCTTGGTGCCGTCCTCGTCCAACAACAAGAGGGCACGGAGCGAGTGATAGCGTACGCCAGCCGCACTCTCTCCCGCGCCGAGGTAAACTACTCCACGTCGGAGAAAGAGTGTCTCGCGGTTGTGTGGGCCACGATGAAATTTAGGCCTTACCTTTACGGACGCCACTTTAAGGTAGTCACCGACCATCATTCGTTGTGCTGGTTAGCCAACCTACGTGACCCGTGCGGGCGACTGGCACGATGGAGTCTTCGTCTGCAGGAATTCGATTTCACTATCATTTACAAATCGGGCCGCAAGCACGAAGATGCTGATTCATTGTCCCGTGCTCCTGTCGAAGCTTGTGACCACGACGTCGAGGATGACAGCGGCTTCCTTGGGGTCCTTACAACAACGGATCTAGCTACACGACAGCGCGAGGACGACGATATCCGTGCAATCATCGAAAACCTCGAAGGGCGCAACTCTCCCTTACCTCGACGTCTTTCTCGTAGTCTGTCGTCGTTCTGCCTGCGAGATGGGGTCCTGTATAAGAAAAACACTAACGCCAACGAGAGACCCTACCTTCTCGTCGTACCCACTGACATGCGCGACGACATTCTTCTCGCCTGCCACGACGAGCCCACATCTGGTCACTTAGGTTCCTCTCGAAATCTCGCCAGAGTTCGACACGCGTACTATTGGCCGAAGCTTTCCGCATCCGTAAAGCGGTACGTAAAAAGCTGCCGGGAATGTCAACGCCGCAAATCCCCGCCACTGAAGCCCGCGGGGCTTCTTCAACCGATCGCACCACCTAGGGCGCCATTCGATCAAATAGGAATGGATTTACTGGGGCCCTTTCCGCTGTCATCTGCCGGGAACAAGTGGATCGTCGTAGCCACAGACTATTTGACGAAATACGCCGAGACAAAGGCACTACAGCGCGCTACGGCTTCCGATGTTGCCCAGTTTTTCATTGACCAGATCGTTCTTCGACATGGCGCCCCGTCGTGTGTAACCACAGACAGAGGAACAGCTTTCACGGCCCAGCTCATTCACGACGTATTCAAGCTCAGCTACACGAGCCATCGCAAGACCACGGCATATCATCCGCAGACCAATGGCTTGACAGAGCGACTCAACAAAACCATCGCCGACATGTTATCTATGTACGTCGATGTCCAGCATAAGACGTGGGACCAGGTGCTACCATACGTGACATTCGCGTACAATACTGGCATCCAGGAAACTACACGATTTACGCCTTTCCGTCTTGTCTATGGACGTGAGGTCCAGACTATGCTGGATGCCATGCTTCCACACAATTACGACGCTTTGCTCACACCTGACGCTTTGCAACTTACCCAGTACGCCGAAGAAGCGCGCCAATTAGCGCGCCTGCATATTACGCAACAGCAGAGTACAGATGCACGCCGCTACAACGCTCGCCATCGACAAGTTGATTATCACCCAGGTGATCAAGTTTGGGTGTGGACTCCAGTTCGACGCCAAGGGTTGTCAGAAAAACTGCTCAGTCGCTACTTTGGACCCTACAAGGTGTTGAGACGCGTTAGTGACGTGAACTACGAGGTTGTCCCCGATGGGGCCTCGTCGCCCCGGCGTCGAAGGCACCCCTCGGAGATTGTGCACGTTGTACGACTGAAGCCGTATTTCACGCGGTAGTGCGACTTTGTCTGAGCATTTTTTCTTTATTTTTGTGAATGTGTTTTTTTTTTTTCAAAGGGGGGAAATATTGCCACTAGCTCACCAGGTACGGCGAGCGCGAGCCAGCAAGCCACTGGAATGGAAGAAGATGTGCTGGGACAGCGCGCGCTCTCGCTAGTTGTTGTTGTTGTTGTGGCCATCTTGCCAGGCTTGTGGGCGTTTCTCCGCCGGCTCAGTTCTTGCTTGTTCAAGACCTTTTGTAGCACGTGACAATAGGAAAAGTACTACTGGCCGCGCCTTGCCGCCGACGTCGCTCGCTACGTAAGGACGTGCAGAGACTGTCAGCGACGGAAGACACCGCCAACAAGACCAGCAGGCTTCCTTCAGCCGATCGAGCCTC
The DNA here is from genome assembly GCA_030522465.1 of Rhipicephalus appendiculatus. Lineage (NCBI taxonomy): Eukaryota > Metazoa > Arthropoda > Arachnida > Ixodida > Ixodidae > Rhipicephalus > Rhipicephalus appendiculatus. Next base: position 411,195 of record JALIZH010011352.1, read on the forward strand.
CTCGGCGACCGTTCCAGCAGATCGGGATGGACCTGCTGGGGCCGTTCCCAACGTCGACTTGGGGGAAATAAATGGATCGTCGTAGCCACCGACTACCTCACCCGCTACGCCGAAACAAAAGCCCTGCCCAAAGGCAGTGCCGCCGAGGTAGCCAAGTTCTTCGTTGAGAATGTCGTCCTTCGACACGGCGCCCCAGAGGTTCTCATCACCGACAGAGGTACGGCGTTTACGGCTGACCTAACGCAGGCGATCTTGGCATACAGCCACACAAGCCACCGCCGGACCACCGCGTACCACCCACAGATCAACGGCCTGACCGAGCGTCTAAATAAGACCATCGCCGACATGCTGGCCATGTACGTCGACGTCGAACACAAGACGTGGGACGCCATCCTTCCGTACGTGACCTTCGCATACAACACGGCCGTGCAAGAAACGACGCAGATGACGCCGTACAAGTTGGTCTACGGATGGAGCCCGGCAACGACACTCGACGCCATGTTACCAAACGTGACGGACGAAGAAAACATCGACGTGACCACCTACCTACAGCGCGCCGAAGAAGCAAGACGGCTCGCCCGCCTGCGGATCAAGAATCAGCAGACGACTGACAGCCGCCGCTACAATCTTCGACGACGCTTCGTGGAATACCAGCCCGGCGACCGTGTTTGGGTGTGGACGCCGATACGCCGACGTGGACTTAGTGAAAAACTTCTTCGGCGATACTTCGGGCCGTACGAGGTGCTTCGACGACTCGGTGCTCTGGACTACGAGGTCGTCCCGGACGGCATAACGAACTCTCAACGGCGCCGTGCGCGACGTGAAGTCGTCCATGTCGTGCGCCTAAAGGCGTACTACGCGCGTTAGCAAACCTGAGGACTGCACGTATTGCTTAATTATTGTACTTTCTTTCTTTATTGTTGTGATTTATTGTTGCATGCATTTTCCCCCGTGTTCTGTTTTAAGCATCGGGACGATGCCTTTTCAGAGGGGGGGCATTGCCACGCGCTATTCTTATTTTCGCTTTTGTTGTATTCGGTTTTCGCCCACAAAGACCGTCAGCAAAGCTCAACTCAAACCGCGCCTTATTGTTCTACAACCTTCGCGATTATTGTAGATCGTTTTGTTAAGATTGCGCGCAAGACGCGACCACTCGAGATTATTCCAGAGCGTGCGCGATCACCAGTGATAAGGCTAGAATGTTCGACGCGTGATGCATAAAAGCCGGCGCGCTCCAACCATGTCCAGTTGATCGACGGCCGACACTCTGTTCGCCGCTATCAGTGCCAGTGTGTATTGCTCTATTCTTACGTTCCGTTCACCGGCCACAAGTTCGCCAAATAAACAGTTTCACCTTGGATACGTCGCATGCTGCCTTCGTCGACGTCACGACCACGTGACAATATGTTGAAAACGGTGATCGAATCACTTTTTGTGCTCTGTGCGCATGTTTTTTTTACCCGCTATACTTCGCACTGTCAGAATAAGCTCGCCCGCGAAATCTGCCTAGTTACTATTGAAGAAAACAATTTCGAAGAGCAGCGTTACGCCTAGCAGACTTACGTACATATATGAGCTTTGTCATATATACACAGTGATCAAGTTTACCTTCTGGTAGTGCATATTGTAACGCAATACTACGTAAGTTTGTCTACCCACCAGACAGTTTTATCCACCTTTCCACCTGACGTACCCCTAAAAATATACTGCTACGCTTTCTTAGAGAGTGCAACTAATAGCATTTATTTGCATGAAAACTAAGCAAGCGTTCACACTGATTACGAACCTTAATAATGCGTGGCGCATGTATTGCTGCGATGAACTGCCGGTGAGAGAAATTATGACCTGTTTCACTGAACGCAAACGAGTGACTAGAACTAGAAGTTAAATGTAAAATTTCCTTTGGAATATAGGATGCTACCTGATGCTACTTAGACGGCGTGATGCTACTTAGACGGCGTGACCCCCCTATCATACTGCTTTGATTCCATAGTTGTATAGACATCCATTCACGTGCTTTAGAGATATTAACTTATTACGCAGGACCTTTCAACATCACTTATCCCAAAAACATCACGCTACTGAGTCACAAGACAACGTAGCTCACATAGACAGCTGCGGTTCTATGGAATACACGTTAAATGTAGATTTTTGTTGACCTCGCGATATCCGCATTTTATAAAAGACAAAAATATACAAAGCAAACAAAAAATTCAAAGCGCAGGCCACCGCAGTGGTACAGTAGTTACGGTGCTCGACAACTGACGCGAATGATGTTGGTTCCATACAGGCCGCGGCGCTGGCATTTTTATAGAGACGAAATGCTTGAGGCCACTATAAGTGCGCGAGCCTCCTTGATTTGAGTGCTTGTTAAGGAGCACAAGCGCTAGAACGTTTCGCAGTCCTCCACTACGAAGTGCCTGATAACCACACCGTGGATCTAGGCGCGTCAAACTCCACAAATTATTATTATTAGTAGTAGTATTGCAAGACGCCGGGCTAACTGAGTTCCAAATAACAGCGCGGTAGAAATGGAACTATTCTAGCCAGATCATACATATGTGGCGCTTTTCTTCTAAAAAGCCCAAGTCCGCTTTAACTGAAACTGAAAAGATTTTCGCTACGGACAATATGGTCGGGCCAGCTTCAGCATTCTTTTTTCGCCAGTGCGCTCATGTCACCAAAATACCTGAAATTTATATAGCCTACAATCGTCAGTATTCCAGAGTAACATTTGTATTTGACTTTTAGAGATTGTAACACTTCACTTGGGCTTGACTTAGCTCGTAAGAGAAGCTTCTAAATCGCAGCAAATGAATGGTACAGCAATATTTTGAGACAACATTAACACCTTGCTTGTGCTTCCGTCGGTGCCGCCTTTTGTTGCATTGGCGTAACGATGATAACTAGACTTGAAGAGACAGTGGTCCTACCAGGAAAGATGCGTACAATTCTGGACTGCCGGCAGCGTTTTGTGGTTTTTGGCATCTTGAGGGCCTTCAGAAAAATGCGTGGTTGTTTGTTTGTTAGTTTATTTATTTGTTTGCAGCCTGAAAACTGTTTCAGCTCTTCATCTTCTTTTTTAGCTCATTTGATTTCATGCCGTTTTGGATCGCTTCTTCTTCAAGGAATAATGCTTAGTATCTTCATTACAGTTGTCTTTTATTTTAAATATGTTCTCTCGGGGTGAAAGAAAGCCATGATATGCAGCGCAAAGGTTGTCGAATGAAAGCACTATAGGAAAGCTACTAGGACCCAAATAAAACAGGTTGGACCCGGTCACGTTGGTTGTTTTGGTCGTGTTTGTTGAAGCAGCACTGATTTAATGGATCTGACTCAGTTTGATCCAAGCAGATAAAGGATTTCACTGATTTTTTAAAAATTCAGCACTGCCTTCTTGAGTGCACGTTACCATGAAGAATTGTCCCATTTTGATTGCAATTTGTTTAAAAGAGAAATATACTTTGACACGTTTTACGTTCCCGTGAAATTTAGCCCTTTTCTGACTTGGTTCTTTAAAAAAAATTACGCCATATCCACGAAGTGAATGATGATGAGTGGGTGAAGCTCGATCTTTCATCCATGGCAGAAAGAGAATCTGTGGTCTGGCACGCGCTTATACTTCATGGTCATCAGCGTCATCGTCATCGTTATCACGTGTAGTGGGTACATTCCACTATACTGCGTCATCGTCATCTTTATCACGTGGAGTGGGTACATTCCACTATACGTGGCTACCTACCTACTACAGCTACTACTACTACTACAGAGGAACGCGTTTATACTTCATGGTCATCAGCGTCATCGTCATCGTTATCACGTGTAGTGGGTACATTTCACTATACTAAAACGGGCTTATACTTCATCGTTATCACGTGTAGTGGGTACATTCGACTATACAGCGACATCGTCATCTTTATCACATGGAGTGGGTACATTCCACTATACGTGGCTACCTACCTACCTACCTACCTACCTACCTACCAACTACAACTACTACTACAACAACTACAGAGGAGGGACAGACCCACACCCTAAGGAGCTTCGCCCCTAAAACGCCACGGATGTAGCACAAGACAATCATCATGCTTTGGCCGAAATAGGGCTGTTCGAAGCACTATCACCGTTAGAAGGAAGTAATTTTGGCAAAGCAGGATTGCTAGTACATTATAGCCTCCTTAGCAGCGTCGTCGATGTGGATTCGCTTTTCGGGTGGGGAAAAAATAGATGTGTTCCAAAGATTGACCTCAAAAATGTCAGCTCACTGGCAACACTGAATACATTAGAGCAGCTTTGAGGTCAGAGTGGTCAGTTAAAGAGTGAATCAAGGGCGCTCTCCCCCCCGCCCTTGCTTACTCACTGGGTGGATGCACGCATCGCTGATCGGCGTACCCTAGCAGCCCAAGTTAGTGGATGCCTTTTGTTCTCAGAATATAGTTGTCACGGATCTCCGGGCACCGGTCGACGGGAAAGAACAGACGAGACGGCAGCGTTATAGACATTTTTAATTACCCTCTAATGGAAAGCACACACAACCAACAAACAAAAACCACTGCTAATATGACGAAGAAACACACTAAATTGGACGCCGCTATAAACAAAGTTATCCCCCCGAAGAAAGAAAAGAAAAGAGAACGTAAGTCGTTATACTCCATCTCACAATTACTTTGCAGCACTGCCGAAGCTACGAGGAGTAAACAGGCAGTGTCCTTGCGCAGCACATAATATAGTCCCGGGCATAACTCTCATTATCAACGAGGTGCAAGTGCTTTAGCTGTGCTTCTCGCATGACGCGTTACGGCGATACGTGGCACGTTAGGCCCTTCACGCATGCACTTCGAAATTTCTGAAATAATGAAGAGATTACCGGCTGGTAGCCGTAATAACCACCCTAACCTCGGTGACGTACACCAACATGGCAGCCCCCATACACCCCAGACCACCCGCTTCCATCCGAATTCGTGCTTTTTACTGGCTCTCTGCCCGAACAGCAAAAAATAAGTGGCATAATCTGTCATCGCTTAGTCTAATCTAACGCTGAGGGCAAAGCATCAGGTATCTTCTTTCGCAATTATTTATATCGCTCGTTTGTTTTGGTGTGCTAGGACTACTGAGGCGATGCCAAGCCGTAAAAGTGGTTTGATGTTAACTGAGCAGATGTCGCCACAACATTAGCGTTGGTGATGCGTTGACGATGCGAAACACCCTGAATGTCTATATTGTTTTCTGTGCCAATCATTTGCTGTTCCCCTCAAGAATGGTACGCGATAGCTGCTGAAAGGGCGTCGACCGCGCTGACAAAAAAGAACTCGGTGAAAACGGCAGTATGAACGCTGTTATGAAAAGAACCGTGTTCTTCACAAACGCCAGCGAACACGCCCAGCACAAGTGGGTTTCTGAACATAAAGAAACAATGAGGTGGCGTTCCCACAGAGGTGTTTGCGTTTTGTACTAATTGGAGGGAGTAAGTATCGACAAGGTAGGCGAGCCGACGCCAAATAGACGACGAGCAGACGACGCGACGCGGATGAAGACGTCTCGAGGGGGCTTTCGCCTTTCCTATTGGCTAACAAGCCCTGCAGCTTCCACAGTGCTGCAAGGTACTTCTGAGACGGAGCATAGTTATTGCAAAGCGTTCTTCGCTTTCAGCACTCACGGCGTTTGGCGCTGATACGTGACGAGGCGAGGAGGCGTTGCGGTGGCACTGGCCTGGCCATCGGCGTCCGAGTAGATGGGGCTGACTTGCCTTGCAGGACGCGTGTTGGCGTGGCGGCGAAGGCTGATGGGCTCGTGGTTCATTGACCTGCGGTGTCGATGGTTCTGGAGGGGGCCAGCGTTCCACGGTGATAGGCTCGGTTGAGGCCTACGGAGCGGTGCCGTAGGTCGGTGCGTTGTCGGTACAAGAGCCGTTGGCGCACCCCAGTCGTTGCTGGTCGTTTCACCAGGTCCCTGGATGTGTCCTCACACAGACGGTGGCTACGGTGCGTTGCGGTAGGACGTCGGAGCTCGAGCGCCCGGAACACAGGCCGGCGACGCTCGTACCCAGCACACGCGTTCACCTTCGAACACTCCCGAGCCCCGCTGTCCACGTCACCCTCTCTTTTTATCTCTTTCACCTCGTCTTCCTTTTCTTTTGGTGCCCTGATTCCACGTCATGTCCTGTTCGTCTTCTTTCTCTTCTTTTGCGGTATTTTCCTTGTCACATAAATGTGACAATCGCCCCCCTTCCTTAAGAGTTTTCTCCAGAAGAAAACTGCTCAAAATCCGTGATGTCTTCAGATGAGCCCCAGTCCGACGTTTACCACTGTCTCACGCACCCCCTAAAGCACCACCACCACCACACTCACCATCCAGTGCCACCATTGTCTTGAAAATATACCACTGACACACAATCGTTGCAACTGTCCACACTAAACCACTTATGTGTCTCACCACCGTCGTTGTCAATGTTCTTACGCCGCACTATACTGACACAACACTGATGCCTTCGAAATACAAACACGTTATACAGAAGAGAGAATACGAAAGTTCAGCCAGTTCACTCTACTAATCAAGTCGGCTCCTGTATATACCTTCAACATATACAATCAAAGAGGTGGCACGACATTACGTAACGTTTAATGTCACTCTGGATACCTGGCCAAAAGAATTTATCCGTAATTCGCCACAGCGTCTGCTGCACACCCTTGTGTCCGTCCTTAATGTTATAATGTCCCCAGCTCAACACTCTCTTTCGAAGGCCTTTCGGGGTAACCAGCTGTTGGACTTCTCTTCCAGATCTTAATACGCGTCTCCTGACAAGAACGCCATCGATCATTTGGAACATACAGGATGTGCGATACCGTTTCTGTTTTAGTAACTGCCCTATGTTCTCAAAACACGCCTGCAGGCTGGGGTCATGCTTTTGCTCATTCGCCAACTCCGCTGGTGTTATGCTTAGAGGACCCGCAGCTGGAGTGCAAAGCGGACGATGATTTGCTTTGGCCTTTTCTCCATTCCTCGTCTCTACCGCCGCTGCACAACTAACCGGGCATATCTTTTCTTGTGCCATCTCCTGCCTGTCCTCATTTTGAGCTTCCTCAATGTTACGCGTTCTCCAATCAACATCTGGGTCATCGACATCTCTTGCTCCCGGTATATTACCCAATATCAGGTCATAAATCGGTTGCGCAACGCACTTTGCCAACACCTGTCCGGTGTAATATGGCGTGGATACAGAAATCCTAGCCTCGGGAAGATGCCTGACCGCGCCGTCTACAAGAGTTACGGAGGACATAGTTCCTGTCAGTTGCTCATCTTTCACGAGGCTTCTCCTAACCAGAACTGTGTTGGCCCCGCTGTCCCTTAAAACCAAGATATGCCGACCCCCTATTCGTCCAACAACCACCGGCATTGCTACTTTCTCATCAGGCGTTGCATATACCGCAGTACTCTGCGGCAGCGTTCCTTCTTTTCTGACTTGTGGAACCGCAGCCGATGCGTGCAACTCAGCAACGCATGCCACTCTATCGTGCGATCGATATCGGCATTCTTCCTCTGTATGTCCTACCCGCTTACAAAATTGACACCTGATATGCGTCTCTAGGGTTGAGCCACTAGTCCTACAATCAGCTGCACGGTGCCCGACCTTGTCGCAAAGAAAACATCTTTTGGGGGCTTTAGGCGCACCACCGAAATCTTTTGGCACTCTTTGCTTCTGCTCCTTGATCATTTCTTCATCCTCTTTCACTTTGCTTAAGTTACTCAGCCCTTGAGCTTCTAAGAATTGATATGCCGCCTCGGCAAATTCGTCTAATCCATTTAACCTTCTTTCTTTCAGAAAAATTGCTAGTTGTGGACCACAACAAGCCAGAAACTACTCTGTGACCATCTTGTCACGTACTTCTTCAAAACTTTTCCCTGTGTTGGACATGTCGAACCATCTGTCGAAATAGTTCGCCAAGCGACATGAAAACTGCTTAGCCCTCTCCGAATCCTCGGGTTTAGCGCCACGAAATTTCTCGCGAAAACCCTCCGCAGTGAGTCTAAATCTTTGGAGGAGCGCCCTCTTGACTTTCTCGTAGTCCATGGACTCGCTAGCCGGCATTCTACCGAACACATTTAGGGCCTCCCCAACTAGGCACATGCTTAACGCTGTCGCCCACTCACTACGCTCCCAGCCTTGACCTAGGGCTATTCTCTCAAACCGGTGCAAGTATGCATCCAGGTCATCACGTCGCTCGTCAAATGGAGCCATCAATTTTTTGGGGCAGACTCGCGTCGATCTGGGAGGTTCTCTTTCCACTGTGGAGCCCCTATCACCTGCGCTCATCTCGCTACCTCCCTCCATAGTCCACTGTTTCCACAAAAGAAATTCCTTCTCTCGTTCAATTCTCCGTTTGTCGCACTCCTCCTCTTCATTCCTCTCCTCGCGTATCGCCGCTCGCTCATCCCTCAGCCTCTTTTCCTCGCGATCGTACCGGCTCTTAGCTTCCTCACTCGATAGGCCCAGCTTCACAGCCAACTCTAAAATTTTCGTCAGATCCATTCTTTCTGCCGCACAGAAATCCTTACGATCCGTGACAAAAAATAAGAAAAAAGGGATCCTGGCAGGCTCGCCACTTATTTTGTCACGGATCTCCGGACACCGGTCGACGGGAAAGAACAGACGAGACGGCAGCGTTATAAACAGACATTTTTAATTACCCTCTAATGGAAAGCACACACAACCAACAAACAAAAACCACTGCTAATATGACGAAGAAACACACTAAATTGGACGCCGCTATAAACAAAGTTATCCCCCCGAAGAAAGAAAAGAAAAGAGATCGTAGGTCGTTAGTTATTGCAAAGCGTTCTTCGCTTTCAGCACTCACGGCGTTTGGCGCCGATACGTGACGAGGCGAGGAAGCGTTGCGGTGGCACTGGCTAGAGTGCCTCGATGCGCGCGCCGGAGGCGAACGAGCGCATCGAGGCACTCTAGCACTGGACTGGCCATCGGCGTCCGAGTCGATGGGGCTGACTTGCCTTGCAGGACGCGTGTTGGCGTGGCGGCGAAGGCTGATGGGCTCGTGGTTCATTGACCTGCGGTGTCGCTGGTTCTGGAGGGGGCCAGCGTTCCACGGTGATAGGCTCGGTTGAGGCCTACGGAGCGGTGCCGTAGGTCGGTGCGTTGTCGGTGCAAGAGCCGTTGGCGCACCCCGGTCGTTGCTGGTCGTTTCACCAGGTCCCTGGATGTGTCCTCAAACAGGCGGTGGCTACGGTGCGTTGCGGTAGGACGTCGGAGCTCGAGCGCCCGGAACACAGGCCGGCGACGCTCGTACCCAGCACACGCGTTCACCTTCGAACACTCCCGAGCCCCGCTGTCCACGTCACCCTCTCTTTTTATCTCTTTCACCTCGTCTTCCTTTTCCTTTGGTGCCCTGATTCCACGTCATGTCCTGTTCGTCTTCTTTCTCTTCTTTTGCGGTATTTTCCTTGTCACATAAATGTGACAATAGTGCACTGCCGGTACAAAACACGCGGCCCGCGGACCCGTTGCTAGCGGCCTTGCGAATTTACTAAATAGTATTCGCATTATTTTCTCGCCTACTACGTATAATAGCTATTTGTTCAGGTAGGCTATGGAGACGGGACTGGTCTCAAGTGTATTGTGCGTGTGCGCGAGGCACCCCA